>CAEGAE010017559.1:0-19910 GCA_903067095.1 Girardinus metallicus | reverse complement strand
CGTGGGTTCTCTCCGGGTACTCCGGCTTCCTCCCACAGTCCAAAAACATGACTGTCAGGTTGATTGGCCTCTCCAAATTGTTCCTAGGTGTGAGTGCATGGTTGTTTGTCCTGTTTGTCTCTGTGTTGCCCTGCGACAGACTGGTGACCTGTCCAGGATGGATGGACATCATTATAACCAAAGATCTTCCATATCATTCCAGTTCCTCCACCATGACTAACAGTGGAGTGGAGTTATTAATAACTTGCAGATATTTTTGGAAATATTAGCTCCTTGTTTCACACCAACCTCCACTGGAACGGTCAAATGAAACACCTATATGAAGAAGAAGAGGCTACTTTACAGCTCTGGATAAAATTAAGAGACCCCTTAAAATGATCAGTTTTCCTGATTTTACTTTCTATAGGTATATGTTTAAGTAAAGTGAACATTGCTCTTTAATTCGATGAAGTACTGACGACATGTCTCTGAAATTCCAAGCAAAAATTTTGTATTTATTTGCAGAAAATGAGAAATGGTCAAAGACGCAGTGCTTTCAGACCTCAAATAATGCAAAGAAAACAAGTTCATATTCATTTAGACACAACAATACAGATGTTTTAACTCAGGAAGAGTTCAGAAATCAATATTTGTCATGGTCATGGGCCATACAAAATGCATTTCACCAAAGCCATATAGTTCAAAAAGAAACGTCACAAAAACGTTGCTTTTCTGGATATCAGCATGTACAAATCATTTTGGGAATACCAACAAATTTTTTTTTATTACAATGAACCCGGTTGTCAAAGTAAAAACTTACAGTAGACAACAACTGTGGCACCTAAACCCCATCAATAAGTCTTGTCTATAACCAGGACTGCTCACTTTCTGTACACTGCATTTTATTAGGCTGTGTTCCAGAGCGCAAATTGGGTATTATTGATTCTTTAGAACGTCCAATTGAAGAGAAAAATAAGGTTCTTAAATAGCAGGATGCTTACTGTGTTCACTTACATAATCTAAAACATTGCATTATTCAGTTAATAAACATTTACTGGCAGATTATCCCAAATAACATCGATCAGACTATCATCTAAATTTCTTACTGTTTCAGAGTTTTCATTGGCGTTGTTCCAGACCTCTTGCTTTGGGCTTTAAAATAAAAATCCGCAGCATGTGTCCAATAAAATATTCAGAGCTTTTATGTAGCGTGGCTACAACTGAAGCACAAACTCAAAGTCCTCTAAAATCCGAGGGAATAAGAAAACAAAAGCTGCTGTAAGACCTGAGGTGTACAGTTTGCACAGTAGGGGCAGGATATGTAAACATGGAGGAGTGGAAACCATATCTGATATCATGTGGCTAACACCAGCTAGGCTTCAGCAGTAGCCCATTTATAACACGGTTCTCATTCTTAAAAGGGCTTTGATTGGAATTTTCCAAGTGAGGTTCTGCTTAAAGTTCATAAGCAGGTAATATTTTACCTGCAGCAGATACCTTTATTGGCATCTTTGTTTTGCATAATTCAAGATTAGTTCGTTCTAGAGACTTTAGCTAACCAGCATTAGGAGAGGGGAAATGTCAATTGTTTAAGCAAGGACTTTTATGAACATTTTAGGTCAATAATAATAAATTCATGAAACATGACCATTTCAAATTGAAATTGTTTTAACAACATAGTAGTCATCATTGGTTTTTGGGGCCCTCTCAGAATAGCTGTTATTTTCAGAGTATTTTGGGTTAATGGCGATGCTTAGAGAGTTTTTTGCTGCAGGTACTATGATTGTAAGTGAACTTCAAAACACTGTAGTCTGGTATTTTATGCTTGACACATGGTAAGATCTTTTCCTCAAACAATATCAGGTCAAGGTTTTTAGCAGCCTGTTTGTCATCATACTTTGGCGTCTCTGTGCTGAGAAAGATCAGATTTTAGGGAGCAAAACATCCTTAGTCCAAATGGGTATTAAACCTAACATGTGGTGGGAAAGCAAAACGTTTCCGCGAGCCTGTCCGGGTCATCTTTGTGACTGCACCTTTTTTTTCTTTTTTTTTTTTACTGTCTGCACTTTGTGGAAGTTATAGCCTAAGTGCAACGCTGACAGGCTGTCGATGAAGCTGTAACCTGATGTAGATGCACTTCCATCCTCCGTTTCCCCCCTTTTCTTTTTCCCTCTTCCTCTGCCAATTCGCGATAGGTCACCTCTTCAAGCGTTACACTTTGAAATTCAAAGGCAAAATTAAAAGGAAACGTGGCCTCCGAGTACCAGTGTCCCATTTTCTCTTTCTCTTTGCTTGTGCAATCGTGTCAATCTTTATGGAGGCACGCTGTGTCACATTTGGATTTGATGCCGATGTGAAATGATTGTTCGGTGTCACTGGGTTTGGCTTTTGGAGTAAAGAAGCAAACAAACGGAATGCGGAGGAGACCTTTTCCTCAGAGCGAGTCAGACGATGTTTTACACCACAGTGTTTTGCCACTGTGTGTTCTTGTTTTTGCATACGATTTGGATTTGATTGTGTGCTCTCCCCCCCTTTCTTATGAGTGCTGTGCTTTGCTTGGTAGCTGTAGGGACATTATGTGAAGTCATTCTAAATGCCTGCCCTATATTTTTTTCCCAAGTTGGAGAGGAGGGCAGAACTGAATCCGTACTGTGCTGCCCGTGGCTCTATTGCCATCAGCAGCATTAAACGCTCTATAACACACACATACTCACCCCCCGTACATACAAAATAAATCCCAAGCATGTAACAGCCTGTCCTGCCATCTTGTGGCTTTTGTCTGAATTACACCTCAGTCTCCCCAGAAGCACTACAGCTGTGATAGTTGCACAACACTAGCCAGATAAATCACTGTCTTTGGCATAAATTATAATTCTGCATGGCGGGTAACCAACAGATACAACATCTACGACGTTTATGTTACTGATTCTTTGTAAATACATTTTTTATTAAATGTTGGGAATGTTCATCGAAGGAGTCATTTGTGTTTTTGACACTTATTTGAGGTTGAAGGCAGCAAATGCTCATGTTTGTCATAGAGCATTCCTCTCTGGAAATCTGAGCGAAAATCAAAGATTCCAGACATTGCTGAGAAGGACAGCTTACATTGAGGAATGAGCTTAAAGTTTTAATAGAATAAAAAAAGAAATGGTGTTTTCTGAAGAAATGCTAACATTAGCATGTAGCTAAATTAATTTCTGTGCTGCACCAGTTCACAAATTTGATCCCTTTCTAAAAATGTAACTTATAAAAGCACTTTAAGGCATTAAAGTGCTTTATTAAAGTGTTTAATTGCTTATACTCCATGAGATAAAGGCAAAGGCTGACTTCTTTTAAGTTTTAATAAAAGACAAAGAACAAATGGTGTGGAGCAGATCAATGGTTATTTGCTAATCTTATCATTTAGCTAAAATCATTTCTGTTCTGATATCTGCAGCCATAAAATCACCTTTTCTTCATAACACAGTTAAAATTGTTGAAGTCGGGCGACTGTGGCTCTGTGGGAAGAGTAGTTGTCTTGTGATCGGAAGGATGTAGGTTCAATTCCAGCTTCCTCCTGCCCCATGTCAATGTGCCCTTGGGCAAGGCACTTAACCCCAAATTGCGTACCGATCTGCGTATCGGTGTATGAATGTGTGAGCGTTTGTGAGAGCGAATGGGTGAATGACTATAGTGTAAAGCGCATTGAGTGGTCAGAAATGATCGGAAAAAGCACTATATAAGTTCAGTCCATTTTACCATTTGTTTCAGTTACTTTACTGCAAAAAGAAAGAAGAATGTTGACATTAATAATATGAATGCTAATGTGCTTGTGTAATCATCTCTGTGCATAAATCTGAACCAAATGAGACAAGGAAAGCATGACTTTGTAATAACATTATTTACCCATTTAATCATCTTTATTTTAAATTTGTTATTTAAATAGTGCTTTAGTGGTATTAAAGAAGATTTTAAAGTTGCACATATTTATGGTCTTTGGCTTTAGTGTGGTGTTTTTATATATATTATATATATATATTTATGCGACAGACTGGTGACCTGTCCAGGGTGTACCCCGCCTCTCACCCGGAACGTAGCTGGAGATAGGCACCAGCAACCCTCCCGACCCCATTAAGGGACAAAGGGTGAACAGAAAATGGATGGATGGATATATATATATTTATACACATAGTAATTTCATTCAAATAATGAAAAGTGGTACAGTCTTTACTGAGAGGCCAATCAGTTGTGTTTTAACCCTCATTTCTTAATAGCGAGAGCTAAATAAAAATGATTGCACAAAAATAGGAAACCAAGCCACGCACTGAAATGAAGCTTATAATTTTCAAAGTGCAGCTCTGAAAGTTGCATTCCAAACGTACATTTTCTACACAGCTTGAGTCATTTCCCTCGAATTGTCTGGAGAATGAATAATTTGTGGTCTACAGGCTATTTTTCATCTCAGTTTATATTGGAGTAAAAGAACAAAACTATTGCTTTTAAATAAATATCTTCATCCTGAATTTGGTTTTCACATCCGTCATCGTGGGAAAAACCTCCTGAACTGTCATCGGCTGGTCATGAGTCATGCCGTTACGTTTATTTGTAGAGCCCCTCCACACACACACACACACGCACCCACACACCCCACCACTCTCTGTCACGTCAGTTTCCCCAAACACATAGTTGCCAACACATGTTGTTTTGATCAGAGTCTGAAGACACTGAGGTCGTCTTCTCTTCCCAACCTACAAGTGTCTTCTGGGTAATGAGCTCCACACACTTCCCTCCCTTTTACTCCCTCTTCTCCTCCCTCGCCCTTCCAGTCACCCCTGATCAACATTCTTCACATCCTTAATCACTTTTGTCAGCGTCTGGTAATTACAGACAATTAATCATGTATGATTCACCGTCTCTCTTCCTCTGTCGGCGTACGGGCAGACGCTGACAGAGGGAAATTTTTTTTTTTTTTAAAGTACTCAAAGTTTGTTGTTTTTCAAGAAAGGTGGATACCAGATGTAGCAAACGGGAAATGACACTTTTTAAAATAATTTTCTCTGCTATTTTCACTGGGAAGGCAGGAAGATAGTTAAGTAGAAGTCACTTCTACTTTTAGAAAACATAAACTCCCTGCATAAGTGTTGTGATGATATAATGTTTTATATTATAGCTACTCATTTTGAGGCTGTGAGGTGTTATGTCAGAATAAATCCCAGAACGATGAAATCTTATCATGACTCCGAATGTAAAAGAAAAGTGAAATAATAGGAAGGTCACTTCATGTTTTCGACTGAAAAGATCTGTAGAACAGATTTGTAGAAAAATTAACATTGTACGGCCCAGATTGCAGCTGGAACACTTTGTGTGTCACTTTAAAAAGGAACATTTAAGTAGGTGATGATGGAGACTACATCCATGAGAACTTTTCTTGATTGGACGACCCCAGACCAACATCATGACCAATGTCCTTGAGCTAAATCCAACAAGCCAAGTTTGTCTGTGCTTTGTGTTTCATCGACGTCTCCTTGCTGCTTGTACACTTCTCCACTTGCAAGAAGCTAAGCAATTTAAAAATAATGATGGAATATAATAAACATGTTGAAAAATTAATCACGTTCATTTTGCAGTTTTGCCAGTGAATGTTATACACGGTCACATCGGGGACAAGAAAAAAAGATGTGGTTTTGGCTGTTGGACCACCTTCATTCAGAGAATGACTGCAGACAACAGTTCGTGAGCAATTTGCTAAAGATTTAGCTGTTATTGAAATACATAAACACACACACATATTTACACAAATGTTTCAGCGATTTGTATTCTTTCTTTGTCACGTTACGAAACTTATCAAAAGTACTGGCCCTGAATACAAGGAATTACATTCAGCCGGAATCGCCTCATTCACCCAGTTACCAGGACAACTTGGTGGGCAGGCCTCCATATCCTCTGTAGTTTCCATGGATACCGCAGCAGTCTCCTCATTGTCAGTGGAAATTAGAAGAGGACTGTGACTGCATCTTTGTACCGCATACGGAATACGTATCCATGTCTGCTGCATGTAAACGACGCCGAGCACCAGCCCGTTCGGAGGGGGCCAGCTCAAGCGTGCACGCTGTAAATATGCATAGTGCTGATTTATATGGTTTCACCCACTTACTCTTGCATGCAATTATGATGATATGTCAGATAATGAGTGGCATATCATGAATAACAAGCGTGGATATCCATTTCCGGCAAAATCATCAATCTGTTATCTGAAAATGAATAGCAGGTGAAAGTAAAGTAAAATAGGTTTTAATAAAAATTTAAGTGGGAGTGTACAGTTGCTTTCAGTTCACTGGCAGAGTTTTAAGGTTACATTTTGAGACTAATAAAGACTGATTTACTCATGAAATGCACATAAATTAATCATTCATAAGGGGTTTGCCTGATTAAAACATCCTGCGTTTGAACCCACCTCACAGGTTTTGTCTCAGCAGCTCACACAGATTGAACAGGGGACCCTTAAACATTTGTTTTTTGGGGGGTTTTTTGTACACACCTCTGCTTTGTGATTTGTTCACTCAGGTCAAAATCAGCCAGTGAGGCGTGGGGCCGACTCTCGCTGTATCGAAGGCATCTGAAGTGAAAAGGACACAAGAGCAAGAAGAAGAAAAATACCTTCACAGATATTGATAAATTATTTCTGAATCTGCACGTTTTAAGCCTTTACATTACATTACATTAGACTTACGGTCTGTCAGAGAAATTTGTCGCTTATTACTGTTTGGGTGTTGAACTACTCTATGATGCATTTGAACCACTGTCAGCTATGCAACTGCCAACTTCAACAACAACAACAAAATGTGCTGTCTAATATGTATTTGCACAGCAAGAATTATTTGATGACATGTTTTATAGCGAGTTTGATTTTCAGCATGAACTTATGTGGCCAATTAAAAAGCAGCTGGCAGAATAGCTCCTTTAAAATGACTGTTTTCTGGCACAGCAAGAATTAATCTATCACTTTTCTATCTACTAATAGAAAAGTGTCTGGTTGATTATAAAATATAGTGCTGGCCCAGTTTATCAACTTTATAATCATATTTTATGTGTATTAAGGGATAATCTTTCTGTTCGACAATAAATTTCTCAGAGTTTTAAGGATATCGGTTTGGATGGTCAACAGACAGCCCAGCAACTCCCACAGTCTTAATCCTGTCCTCCGGTGAACATTAAGCACAGCTGGCGTCTGCCCAAATATACACTCTAACTGCATGGGGGCTTTCAAGCCTTAGAACACTGTACCAACAGTCAAGCATGGCGGTGGCTGTGTCATGCTGAAGGTCTGCCAATCGTACCCGTTCATATCAAAAGTGGATGGAACGAAAATGAAATACAGCCGCCTTCAAACTCTCCCCCTCAGCAAAGCAACGGTTAATCTGCAGAAACTGCAAATGCATAGATTATGCCTAAAGGCTTCTATCCATGTAGAGACCAACCAATGCAAACAAATAATACTCAGTTAAGAGTTAGAGTGAAATTTCCAACCGGAATTATGCCAGAAATTTGCTGATGGTTGGAAAAAAAAAAAAAAAAAAAAACAGGATAAAATCCAGAGTAAATTAATTAAAATGTGATTAGTTTGTTGTTGTTTTTAAAACGTATTATAGTTGAATAATAATTTGACCTGTAAAAAAGAGCAGTCCAAAATGAACAGACTAGTCATGGTCACGATGATCAGTTCTGATTAGCATTGTATGTGTGTCTTACACCGCAAGGACTAAGGTCAGCCTTTTGTGTTTGGTGACTTCCACTGGCAATCAGATTCTTTACATGCAGCATTGTTTTCCTGGCACATTCACTCTTGTTTCTTTAGAGTGTGTGCACAGGTTCAGACTATATACATATGTATTTTATGTCAAAAAAGTGGAAGGTAAACACTTTCTTTTTCCACTAGAGGGAGCCACGGATTCCTTGAGTAAGGTTTCTATAGCAACTACATGTAGCAGCCTCCTTGCTGAAGAGAAAGGGTAGACTGAGAACATCTGGAAGGTTCACTGTTTAAATGACGGACCATTTGGAATGATTGTTTAACATTAATCACGATCAGACTTCACTTCATATTATGAAACCCATCATCTTCATTTTCTATTAGCTTTGCATTTCATTTGTTACTTTTCCATCCAACTCATACTGACGTAGACACAAATGTCCCAGAGCCTGATTAATGTATAACTCTAATATTCTCCTTCAAGTTGCATGAGATCTCGAAGGTCCTGCAACTCCTTTTAGATATCTACTTAAATTTATCATCAGGGAGTCATATTGAGAACTCAAAAGAACTAATAAAATGACTGATTTGGTGATTTCTGCCGGCATCAGTTAGTTTAAATATTGTATGCAGATTTTCTTTCACTCAGTTTCTAAACATTTAGAAAAATCTCTAGATCTTTCTACTGATAGAAAAGTGTCTGGTTGAATTAGAAACCATGTACATATCTGTATACGTAAAGGCATCCATTTATTTTACACCAGGAAATGAACTATTCTTTAGTAACTTCTTCTTTGGCTTAGCAGCACATTTAATAAATAACAGGCCTCCTGCCCTGTGCCAACGTCAAAGCAAGTGAACATTAAATTATTACTGATTTGGCAAGAGTAAAGGCAGAAAATAAATGAGCAATGTGTTTCCCTTAACAGAGACCTACAAAGTAACTGCTGGATGCTTTTAAGAAGTAACTATGTTTCGACACACCTTTAGTTTTAATAAAAGTCTCACATTAGTTGAAAGGCAGCCTTTGTTGACCCAACCGACCATTCATTCACTTTCACTGTTGATGCAACATCTGTAAAACTGTAACCTATAAAACTGTTGCTTAAGAAGAGGCAGTTGAGGATTTTATCAGCCACCCACGACTGAAAGCAGAAGGTCATGAGCAGCCTTCCAAAAACTTCACTAAGCCAATAAGAGCTCACCTTATCGAAACAATAACATGGTTGCCACTGCTGGGTTTCACTCGAATTCAAGACGTTTTAAGACCTTTTCAAGACTATGAATTAAATTTAAAACCTATGTCATGAGAGAAATGCACAAAAGATCATAAACAAATACATAAATTGTATGAGGAAGATAAATGAGACAATGGCTGAAAGAGTATTATACAGCCAACTGGCGATAAATTTGCACTTACGCGTGCTAGCTAGCAAGGTATTAGCAGCCAGTTACCGGCAGGTGCCACCACCTCAAGTCACAGAATGCAAAGACGATTTCTGCACATGAAGAAAACTACTAAAGACATACAAAATTAAATAGTTCTTGCCACAACAAATTTTGTTGTGGCAAATTAAATTAAGACATCTAATTTAAGATGTCTTACATTAGATGCATTAATTTAAGACATCTTGAGACTTTTCAGGAACCTGCAGATACCCTGTTCTCGCCGCAATAACATATTTAGCAAAAACATATTTAGCAAAAACATATATATATTTATATATAATAAATAAACTTCACTAACATGATTATTGTGATATTACTTACTGATCCACTTAATTATGTAAAGCTTGTCCATGTAGTATGCTCACTGCATTTACTGTAGGGGTCAGGCTATCTCACTACTGCTCAATCAAGAAAAAAATATTTATATCCTTTCAACTTTTCCACATTTTATGATATTACCACAAAACATTTTATTTGTTTATTTTTTTATTTAATAAAGTTCTTTCAGAAATAGGAAAAATATGGAGAATGTTATACTTCATATTTACTCTGATACACAGAATTCAACGCAGTCAACTGCCTTCAGAGGTCACCTAAAGTCCATTTGTGTGTTTTTTGATTTAATCTCAGAGTTTTGTGAAGGCCTAAAAGGTTACTTAAAACAGCTCAAGTCAGGTAACGGATAATCTTAAGGATTAGGTTCTAAGACAATATCCCAAACGTTGAGCTTTTCACAGGGCACTGCTCAATTCTAAAAAAAAATATTTAAAAACAAGCAATATTACAAAATATATATGAGCAAAGCAGAACATCCTCCTGGGCTGAAGGGACTCCGAGTCCAACGTGATTAAATCTGTGTTACAGAGGTAGTCGATTAAGGCACTGAAATGACAGAATCTGTATGGTTAGGCTTGTAGTCCAAAGCAGCGTGCAGCACTGAGGACGTCGTCTCGGGTCAGATAACATCCACAAAGCTGCCTCAAGCCGGTGAAAGATTCCCTCCCATGTAGGACCCTCCAGTTGTCAATAAAAATCACCTCAGGGGACGAGAGAAAGACGATATTTACGTTACATTTAAGCTTTGAACTTCAATTATGCAGCTTTCACATTCTTGATTAAAGCTTCAACTTTCTTACTTTCCCTGGAGTGAGTTTCACCCACAGCTCGTTCTCCGGCCGCCGTAGCTCTGTGGTGAGCTCTCGATGTGCTACATACCATCGTCGGATGGTGTCGTGGGGGATCGTGTTCATCACCGACCGGTCATAGTTGTTATATCTGGAGTCGTTAGGACGGCAAACAGTTAGCATTACTGATCAATATCTACGGCCCAAAATCTATCGGATTTCAACATCAGCGTACCGGATCATGTAGAGTTCATTGTTCCAAGGGTAGACGTTGAGCACGGGGCCAATGCCCATCATGTGGTTTCGGTGATTTTCTGTGTTTTCAATGTACTCGTGCCTGATGGGGATGCAGCACAGCAACTTGAAGTTCTCGGGGGAGTGCTGACGGAGCTTCTCTGCAGCGTAGAAGCCATCCACCAGCAGCGTCTTCCCTCCAGTCCCCTCATGTCGGAGACAATGAAACACCTGGATTCTGCAACAGTGGCCAAAACGACACTTTGCTTTTTCTACATAAAGAAAACAACAGCTTATTCTACATAAAGGCCCACAGGGGCTAGGCTTCTATCTCATATAAGTCAGAGTCTTGCGTACAAAGTCTGGAAAAGCTAGAAAAAGTATGGCATATTCTACTGTACCTACCCACATGGCTCCTGAAAGTAAGAAGTGTCAGTGTGACGGTCGAGGGCCAGCTGACTGTAGGCAGTGTCGCCTCTGGAAAAATCAGATGTAAAACTCCACATTCTCCCATAAGTAGTCTCTCTTTGAAGAATCACAAAAAAAAAAAGAGATCAAGTAGTCAGTTAATATTGCTCACGTGGTAATGCAATCTATGACGAATACAGTTGCACTAGAAGCAAAACAATCCGAAGCAAAAAAAAGTGCTACCTGATCAGACTGACTCTCCTGGTGACTTCCTCAGTGGCTTCCACTGTCGCCGGAACATCGTCCACAAATGCGATTCCATACGAGAGGTAGTTCTGAAGGAACTTCTTCAGCTCGCTGTCGCAGCTCATGAACTTGTCCCATTTGGCTGCTGATATGGTAGCGTTTTGGTAGATGTTAGCGTTCCACAGGATGCGCGGCTGCTCCATGACCGTCTTCCTTCCTTCATAGCTGTTCTCAGCCAACCAACTGAGGCTGAACTTTGACACATGACCACCAGGCCCTGTAAGCAGAGCGACATTACAATCAATTCTGAACTAAACTGAAGTTTGTTTCTTATTTGGTTTGCATTTGAAGCACTTTCTTTGGTGATGGTCCCTTTTCTCAAGCCCTACCTACATGGGTTTAGATTGAGCTTTTACTGAAATGAAGGTGTCAGAAGCAGCGCTCGTGAATCAACACACGCAGCTGACCTTGAACATGCTGAGCTAACATGAAGCGCCACATTATTCCGTACGCCTTTATAAGAGCATGTACATCAACATCGTCTGTCTCGAGGCTACCACCTCCTCATTTGTCACTTCATGTAAGCTGTGATGCATACTAACACTATGGCAGATACAGTCCCATCATTTGGTCCTAAGATGATTCCAGGGAATGTGTTTGTCAAAACATGTGTTTTAAAAAAGTAAAGGTCTGGAAATAAAAATTGTGTCTGCCAGGATTTAACCATGCCAATTGCCTTCATTTAGGGAGATCGGTGACCGTCCGATACTTACTGTACTTACATGTGAAGCTAGTTTTATCTACCTCAGTAAAGGCCTAAAAATCAACCACAGAGACACACAAGACAAACAAACCAAGGGGCAATTTATTTCAGACACCAATTAAATGTGGGAGGAAGCACAGGGAAAACATTCAAACTAAACACATTAACTAATGTCAGTAATAACCAGGGTAATTACCTTGAGAATTACATGTTAATAATGATAATATTATCACATTGCATTTCATTAATTTAGATATTCAAATAAGCGTGCTACTCACACATAGAGGTTTAATTAGATAGAAGTCACCACTAGCGCAATTAAGCTGTTTATTACGGTAGGTTTCACTGGCTGAAGAAGAAGAAAAACATCTTTCTGAGATGCCAGTTATGGTGACCAGACTATTTCTCGTTCGTCTCGATAAGGTATCAGATAGTCTAGACGCAAAATAAAGTTTTAGCCTATCTAAAACATATTCATCCTTGACCTGCTAACCTCTTACCAATGAAACATTTTATTATAGAACGAGGAAAGCGTGTTTTTTCTATATTCCATACAGCTAATTTGTCTTAATTTACATCTTTCGCAACATTTTTTGGGCCTGTTTTGCATCCAAGTTATTGTTGGGGACGGGGGGAATGAAAACCAATTGTTTTATTTAAAAAATAGTAAAAGCTAAAGGATTCTTGGTGTCACCTGACAATGAAGCAAATCTATATGGTCTGTCACTTTATTGAGACAAAGGGTAAAGATCATCATATAATGTATACTGTAGTGTATCTTCTCATTGGATCCGATTTTAACCCCAGTTTATCCAGCCGAAAAAAAGAGTTGGTGTTATTTTATACTCCAAATGCATGTTCCCTATTCTATAAAACAGCAGTTATGCTTTAAATTACAGTGAAAAAAATATTTGTTCTGCTATACTGTGAAGTATTACAGTGTTAAAAACAGATCACTTCTAGGTACAGCTGTACTAGATAGGCATGACAGCAAATTCAATTGGGAAAACCCTTCTACATAAACGCAGTCAATGGGGTTTTGCTGCGTTTAACCCCATTCAGCATTCACAGCTGACTCACAGGTGAGGACGAGCTGACCGTCTTCCACCGCGGAGCTCTCAGGACGCAGAGTGAGCTCTATGCTCCCGGTGTCCAGGCTCCTCTGGTGGGTTGCGGAGTTGTAAGAGGACGCTGAGCGGCAGTGGTCCCGGAGCCACACGTAGTTGAAACGCATCGGCGTCCCCTCGTAGCTGACCTCTGGTGATTTCACATGCAGAGTGCATGAGGTCCTTATGGAAGTAGATGTGCACTAGAGGAACGGCTGTCGTTAAACTCACCGAGGCAGTCTTCGAGCAAGCGGAGAGTCGCAGAAGCTGCAAAGCGGAGCTGGAGCGACATGCGGGGTTCTGTGCGGGTAAACAGCAGCTGGGTCTGCCTCAGGGCAGAGCCAGCTGCTCTGGGAAGCACACTGAACATCCCGGCTGAAAACACAACTATGTACAAGTCTGCAAAAACACTGTTAATCCGACACCTTGCAGTTTCCTGACAGACTGAACTGCCTGGTTAATCCCGTCCTCGCATATAAATCGTTCATCTCATAAAACATCTCAGAGTGACGTAAAAACCCAATAAAAGCTTAATCATTAAACACTTGGCCGACTTAAATCTGTCGCTTTCACACAAAAAGCGCTTATTCGGTTCAGGCATGCGTATTTCGCCCAACCGGGATTTGAGACTACGTCAACGCCGCCGCCATATTAGAGAGGGAGGCATTTACTAACCCAAATTAGAACCTCACAAACTGTTGTTGGTGACGTCACTGAAACTGAGCACAGATTTATGTTTTACCAAGTTACATCTCAATTATGACATACAGTACAGGAAATAAACATTGTGATTTCCAAGGAAATTCCACTTCTTACTTAGTCAAAAAACTATTGTATGTTAGTAGTGGCCGGATCAAACCAAAATATTGATAACATCACAGCATACTAGCATCACTGTCTGCGATTTCCCTTTGAAATGTTTGATTTGTAGTTTCACAACTCGACCTCAAGAAGAATTTTCTTTTGATTTTCTCTCAAATGCTATTTTTTTTTACCACTTTGTTTATTTAGGAAAAACATTAAAATAATAAACTATGTAGACACTTATTCACTTTGTCCAAATTCTGTCCCAGGTTTGAACAAAATAATTCAAAAGAAAGAACACAAAAACACTTGAAGGTCAGAAGTTTAATGATCAAAGTGAAATGAAAAGTATCGGTATCAGCATTTGTATCGGCGATACCCTGTATGTACTTGGTATTGGATTGATACCAAAATATGTGCAGTATCGCACATCTTTATTGTACTTTATTAAAAAGAATGGACATAAGTGTAGAATGAGTTTATGTCTGAAATATAAATGCTTCCATGACTGCATTTGAAAATAACATGGAGGGAAAAGCAGATGGAGCTTCGTCACATTTCTGTCCAATGATATGATTTGAGAGCTGGATCAATGTATCTTCCCTGAAAAACTTCTGCCATCAATTGAAACATAATTTGAAAATGATTTTTCAAGCATGCCAGAGCACCGTGTCACAGGACAAAAGTTACAAAAAATAACAGGAATGGAAAAAAAGCTTTGGAGCTTTGGACTTTTGGCAGGAAATCTCCACGGTGCAAGGAAATGTCCATCACACGAAACCTTTATTTTTCTAATTATGACAGATAAAGTCATAATTTTGACTTCCCTTGCTTTTGAATTAACTGAAATAAACATGTTTTTTTTTAAATGATAATCTAATTTATGTCAGGATTATGAGCTCTGCGTATGAACTTGAGTTCATACGCAAGTTCATAACTTGCGTATGAACTCAAGTTCATACGCAAGCGGCAAAACGAACCACTTAAGTCAAGGTTGGAGATGTAAAGTGGCTCATGAGGGAGGAATCTGAGTTTAGGTTATAGCTATCAGCTCAGGTGATTTCATGATGTGCACATATAGATGGAGTCATAGCAGATAATTTGATTTGTCAAAAAATAAATCAGCAGGCTGGTGGCTATATTAACCCACGTACTCAGTGGCTCCCTCTGGAGTTTGTTGTAGAGGTTGACAAACTGACCTCTCAGCTGGACAAACGGCTTTTTTGAAATAAAAAAAACATTGCAGCTAATCGGTTTTCTGTTCATCTCTTCTCAGGCATTGTTCTTCACCAAATGTTATTAAACATATACGCTTAATGATTTGAAATGATGACCAAGTTGTAGGGCAATCATTCATATTTTAATCTCCAAACAAAATGCTGTGGAAGACCGTCCCAAAGCTGAAACATGGTGGTGGCAACATTATTCTGTGGGACAGGGACGTAAGTTGGTGTTGATACATAGATGGATGAAGCTGTAGGAGGTTGTAAAAGACTGGAGAGTTGAGCAAAAGAGATCCAAAAGCACGCCAACTCTAAATTCAGAGCAATTCAGAGTGAATGGAATGTTTTATCTTTTGTTCTAGAATGGCTCATTCAAAGTTCAGACCTAACCAACAGGCAATCTGTGATGAGAAGTGATTGTTTCTGTAGGTATACGCTCTCTATCCATCCATTCTGACTGAGCTCGAACTGTTTCCAAAAATCAATGTAGACAAATCAGAGAATCTTCAGCCGACAGACATCCCCGACTCCATTTTAAGTGCATCAGAGTAAATGGGGCTGAATATAGGTGCAAGCCACACTTTTCCAATTTCGCTGTAAAACATCGTATTCTTTACTTTTTATTTCCCAATCGTACAGTTTGTTGGTCTGTAAGTTTGTCGTTGTAATGTGTAAAAATATGAAAAACTTGAAAGATATAAGCAGTCTCCTCTAGTGGTCTTATATTTGGGTCTTGTTAAAATAAAGTGCAACGGGTTCATACGTAGTTGTCCGTATTTTATTGTCCTCCAGGCCCCAGAGTGTAATGTCACATCAAATGGGCATGGTGTATTGTACAAACTCTCTTCAGTCCAGCCTTGCAACTTCGTGAACCTTAGCAAAGAAAATAATGCTCATTCAAGGACAGTCGGGTTTTTAAACTTGGCCCTGCTACATTTATTTGTAAGCGTTGCAGGCCGCTGTACGTCCCGATGACAACTGTGAGAGTGTTGTGTAAGCTCCCCATTGCAGCTGGGTGCGCTTTCTGGGATCACCGTGTTCTTAAGGACGGCGTTGTTTTGCTTCCTCGTGCTCCGTTAGCGCAGTCTTTCTGAAAACGCTGCGGTGGTGGCGCATTCAAAACAGTTGGAAATTTGCGCATCGCAATAACGACGCATCCATAGCGTTCAAGGACTTAGTGTGCCTGCTTGCTGGTTGTTTTAGCAGTTTAATCCAAGCCTAGTAAAACAAATTCTCATATGCACATTAACTTTCTTTATCTGTCACTTATTCCATGGTTCTGCATTCATCCCCTCGTATAACACCAATATAATAGAACTCCTAATAATGTATTTGGTATTTTGGTTTGGGTGTCCCACGCCAAGACCATCCCTAGATCAGGTGTAGGTAGACAATTAATATTGGTGTCATTATGCAAAAAAAAAAAAAAAAAAAAAAATCTATGTGCAGTAACATTTAAATTCCTTACTCAAGTGGGCCCCATACATGTTATCTGGGACGTTTTATATTCAAGATTATAAATTTTGCGGAACAAACCTCAAACTTCCAACTTAAAACTTGGAAATTACAACTTCCGGGTGAAAATGGGTTGTAATTCTCATTGATTTTTGTTTTAATTTTAAAATGGTAAAAGCAGCTATTCTTGTTTTTTATTATTGTTTTCTACTTAACCTAACAAATGGGTTTGAAAGACCAGTTTTGAAAGTTTAATGGTACTTGCAAAGCCAGTATTTAAAGTAGTGCAAACTGTTTTGAAACGTTTTCACACAACTGGTTAGTTTGTTTCCCCTCAAATCACAGTAATAGACTAAAGTAGCGTATGTTCGGAGCTTAGAAGTGGCACGTGAACGCAGCACGAGCCTGACGCTCTGAACCCAGCAGCAGCAGCGGCAGTTGTGTGTTTACTTGCTTCGTCAGCGGTGTCCCCGCCGTAGTTATCTCCAGTTCGTCACCTGCTGCTGATTGAAACCTCGGACTTTTACCTCAGACGGCGACTTATCCTGTCGTCAAGAGTCCTTATCAGCAGTTTCATCAAGCCTCCCGTGGACCTTGGTCTGGGGGCAAGTCGGGTTCACAGTTTTTCTTTAAGCTAACCGAAGAAGATGACGTTAGAATCCAATAAAAACGAACCTGCCCTCACACTAGAGCCGGTGAACAGCGTCCGGACAGCCCTTTCTGATCTGTACCTGGAGCAGCTCCTGCAAAACAAACCAAAGTCTGACAAGGTAAGATGTCTGCCTTATTTATTGTGTCTCCCCCTCTATTTTTTTTTTTAAGTGTTTGCTTCCGGGTAGCAGATTATGGGGTTCTCGTTGTTGTCTGTAACTTTGTAAAATCACAACATAGTCTTTCTAGCTGCGTTTATAACCGCGGGGTTGGTTATAAACACCATCATTTTTAAAATAAGAACTTCAAGTGTCTTTTTTTTGTCAAATCAGCAGGTCTTTCTCAGCAACCGCTGCACTTTTCCAGTCTGTCAAGCTTATTTTCGACTCCAGAAGACATTTGATTGGCAATTTCACTTCTGCATTTTACGCCAAACTAAGTCCAAATACAGCTGACAAGTGTGTATTTCTGGCTGTGCTCACAGGACAGCGAGCAAGCAGATGAGGTTATAATAAACTGTTGCGTGCAGAACATTTCAAATGATCACCAATATGCCTCTCGTATTCTTATTTGTTGTTTACATTTTGTGCCGCTTCTTACCCAGTCGCTCTTTGTTTTGTTCAGTTTGTTGCGTAAACTTTCCCACAGCTTTGGATCGGGAATTAGCTTCAGCAGTCAGGTGAAGCCAGGCTGTCAGGTTGTTTACTTCATCAAGCTGCTCCAGCCTGTTTTTCTGTTCTAAAAACAAGAATTTTGACTTAAGTCAAATGTCCAGAGAGCAAAATGGAGGGCATTTGGACATATAATAAACAGGTAATTGTTGCAGAATATCTCTTAGAAATTTGAAAGGTCAGCACTAGTGAGATACCGAGGGGAAGGGAGGGAACTTCTTTCCTCATATCAGCAGTTTGCCACTTCATTCACACCACTTTGTCCTTGGGCCCAGTGCAGATTTGTCAAATCACTGTCTCCCAGTGAGGTCATATTATCTTAACAGTGCCGATGCCTGTTTAATAAAAAGGGGAACTGTCCATATCGTGTGTTTCTTGTTGAGGACACGTCCTGTCCTGCTCTGTTTTCTGTGATTTTGTCAGTATGCCTACCGGTGGTGTTTGCCTTCAGCTCTATCGCGAATCCTTTAAAGGAAAGATGGCCGTCAAGCAGAACAAAGTGAGAACTGAACGCCCTGTTTGAACACCAATAACCTTTGAGGCTGCTGGTGAATCCCCCAATGTTTGCTCCAAGGGACTGACATTTTTGTGCTTTTGTTTAAACTGTTATTGGTGTCACAGCAGTTTAAACTTTAGTGACGCTAAAGTGAAACTTCGAGGAATCAGTGGAAAACGGTTCCACTCCTGGCAGCAAGTGAGGCTAATAGATCCAGATTAAATGCAGTTTCTTGATCGCAACTGTTCGGTCCTGACTGTCGACTGTTGAGTCTGAAAAAGAAAAATCTTATCTAACCTACTACCACATCCTGAGTGATGTAAGCACATCAGTCAGGTTTTTAAATTGAATTATGAGGGGCCACAGAGATGTCAATTTAGCTGCCAAAGAGCAAGAGAGATCAAGACTTATAGCAGATAACAGGAAGGCTGTTTCTGTTATCTGTGTGGTAGAAACGTTGTTTTATCTTTTGGAACTTTCAGCCTCTGTCTATCATGTAAAGTGCTGGATTTGGAAGTGTTTTGCGAATCTAAATAATTAAGGTAATGATCAAAGGAATTCACATCAAAGTTGGTGTTTACGTTTAGCTATGCTATCAAAATGAATCACTAACATAAAATGCTAAATAGAATTTCTCTACTGTCATTCAGCTTTTGCTTTAAAGTGGACACATCGTGATTTTTAAATCCTTCCTTTTCACATGTAAATCGTTCACTTTTGGTCTACATAAAGTAAAACTGCAATGCTTTGGTCTGACTTCTTCATTATTGTAGCTCCACAGACCCCTGAGGAGTGTTTTACAGTCTGCTTTTGTTTGTCCTGGGTCTCCATGCCCAAAAAGTGCCATTCAAGTTCAGCAAGGATCTTGTCAACCTTACTCCCCCGCCCCCTTTTTTTTCTTTTCTACAATTAAAAAAAGGAAGGGAAAATGTCATTTTTCATAAATTAGTGATATGTATACCAACATTTTAAGCAGTTAATATTTCAAGGCCTCAAAAAAATCTTCCATTTTCTTCATTAATTTCATGAGATACCAGGGAAAATGTCAGACTTGAGACTTGTGTAAAGGAGCACTGCCCCTCCTCCACCTGTTGCCTTGCACTGCAATTGGCTGAAGGAAAGCTTACTAAAGTGTTTTATTGGCCAGAACTTGGAAATAAATTCAGGAGCAATATCTTGTAACAGAAACAAGATGCAACATTTGTGAAAACAAGAACCTGTGTTGTTACAACTAGACAAGTTTTATATCTCATTATAATGACAAAGTTTTTAGTTTTAAGATAAAAATACACTCCTCCGACTGATTACAACTTGTCACTATGACTCTGCTCCTCTCCCTATGTCTTCTAGATGACATTTAAAAATCCCAAGATGTATTGCTGTTTCTCTGTTATGACCTTTCTTATTAAAAGAAGATATTTTGGTTTAGCTGAGTTTAGGGCTGAAACGATTCCTCGAGTGATTCAAGTACCTCGATTATTAAAATTCCTCGAGGAAAACTGACCTGCCTCGAAGCCTCGTTATATTATGTGTTATTATTTAGCGCACCGTGTTCCGGCCGGGACTTTATTT
>CAEGAE010017552.1:0-29985 GCA_903067095.1 Girardinus metallicus | reverse complement strand
AATCTACTGAACAATCTACAAGTTTGGACTTAAAAGCTTCTTTTGCCTGCGTTATGAAACGTGACCCCAGTGCCTGAATAGTGGCTCATTGGAACTTTATTGGATGTTTGGTTTGACAAACAATCGCCACTACAGACTTTTTGAGCTGCCGACTTCTGCTTTGAAAGTCACCTTTTTTATCTCTGTTTCCAGTGTTGGTACAGAAGTTTACACACAAACTCATCATGGATATAAATGTCAGAAAAATTTTGGAAATTATTGGATGAATTAAGTTCTCACATTTGAATTTATTGTTTACGCTCTTAAATCAGGGTCCAGATTATTCGTACTGGTTCAAATGTATGCGTTCATCCCCACTTTCTTAGCCGTTGAAGAGGTTGGGCGCAATATCATTATAAGTGTTTGATGACCCTGTCCATGCATGTTTGATAAGTATGGAGAGATTCCAGAATCTTCTGTTTCTTTCATACAAATACTAGTTTGATGTGTTTTTGGGATCATCAGTAACTTGAGGCGCCCGCATGAATCCAAGTTTTTACTCGTCTGGTTGTTGATTTAGCTAATATCCAATCATTTCTTTCATGTTTTTCATCATTCTACTCATTTCATACAATGCTGCTACCAATAGTCCTTCCAAATGATGCTATCACCAACACGCTTGGCTACCCGTATAAAACATATTTATGTAAAGCAGCGAAAACAAAGTCAAATTCTGCTAAAGTCAGAAGTAAGCTAGCATCAATGCTGGATGCCCATTTTGTTAGATTTGAAGAATGTGAGTGAAGGTTCAGTCACTAATACTCCAGAGGAAATTTAGCTTGGTCATTGACAGCTTAAACTTGTTGATTTTGGAGCATATGTCTTTTTTCTTCTCTTTTGTTGGCATGACAACGTAAAACTTGCCTCACCGTGAACAGCATCAACAGTGTTCCTGCTTTTTCCAGTTAATGTGAGGTTTAAGTTGGGCAACTTGAAACCTCTGCTCAAAAACAGAGGTTTTTGAGAAGTTACTCAACAGGTTGTTGCTAGGTAACCAAAGAGTGAGTGAGTTAGTTGATGCCACCGACACTTCTTAGCTAGCCGTGCAAGGTTAAGCGGCTCTAGTCTTTCCTCTGCCAACATCTCCCAGAATGCAGTGTGGTTCTGGATCGGAGTTTAGTGAAATTATCAAAATTCCATCGAACGTAATTTTTATTGATACTGATCACGTGTCTATTGCGATAGATATTATTATCGTTTTATCACTCATCCAACTGCACGAACCGGCTTCCTCTCATCTTACAGATGACATTCTGATAAAACATTGTACCATTTGGATGTTCCAGAAGGCCAGTAATCCCACAAATACATCTAAGCTGGTTTTGGATTGGATAAAACACACTGACAATAAATTTCTAAGCCCTGATACAAAAAACAAAATGTTAGAGCTATGCAAAGGATTCTGCAAAGGAAAAGCATCCATTTTTGATTTGAAGAGTGGTCAGACTGTCATTTTCATTGGCAACCAAAAGCAAATGGATTCTCTGTAACTTGCTATGAGATATTTGCCAAAATATTCGTAGAGGTGTACGTACAGCTCTGGAAAAAATGAAGAGACCACTTAAATGGTCGGTTTCTCTGATTTAACTTTTTATAGGTATATGTTTGAGTAAAATGAACATTGCTCTTTTATTCTGTGAACGACTGACAAAATGTCTCTGAAATTCCAAGCAAAACTTTTGTATTTATTTGTAGAAAAATGAGAAATGGTCAAAAAAAACGAAAAAGATGCAGCGCTTTCAGACCTCAAATAATGCAAAGAAAACAAGTTCATATTTTTTTAGAAGCAGCAAAACTAATGTTTTAACTCAGGGAGAGTACAGAAATCAATATTTGGTGGAATCACCAGGAGGTTTTCAATGGGGTTCAGTGCAATGGGCTCTTCATTTTTTCCAGAGCTAAGTATGTGTTTCAGTTTGCATATACTTAGCTCCATTTCTTATTGTGTAATTTTGACACAATAAGAAATAGAGAAAAGTCCCAATAAATACACACTTCTAGTTCTTGAAATTCACCGACGTTTTTGGTCGTCCCTGGTAAAAAAAAAAAAAAAAAAAAAAGTATTTAAATGCATCAATAAAAGGCCAGAATTAATACAACAATGATTCCAAAAATCCAAACCATGTATCCACTGTGGTAAGCTATGTCCAAGGTTACATTACCACCAGATGCCTTCAACATAGTTTTCTGCAAAAACAAACAAGAAATAAAAGGAAGGCTCAGACTGACATCTTCTGATATGCAATAAACAAACCCAGTGGAGCTGCAGCTGTCAGGTGACCCTACAGCCTGCATCCCTGCACACACACAGGTACTCATAGCATCCAGAAATAAAAATAATTATAGCACTTTAAGAGATCAACAGGAAATGTATTCTGCTAACAAGATAAAAGCCAAAAATGAACAGGAGACATCCGACCCATGTTGCTTCGCTGGATGACATGCCTTCATTACTGTCAACACAGGCCTGTTGTTTTCTTTCAGTCATTCCCATATATGCATACCAGATGTCAGCTAAAAATAAGCCCAGTTGTAATTACCTCTTAGATGTTCATGCGAGGGGCTTTTTAGCATTCAGAAACCAACAAACTTCTGTTACCGCGGTGCTGGGGAACCCTCTGAAATGACTTTATCCTCATTATACCTTCTGAGTTAATTAGTCAGGAAAGCTAAGTGTTTCCCAAGTGCTTCAACATGTTTTTTTTTTTTTTTAATAACTACTGAAAATACAAAATGCTTGTTCTGTTCTTATTTTCCAACCCACAGAGCTCCAGGTTTTTTGGCTGGCGCTCCTACTGGGTCGTTGTGCTGGACGGGGTTATATCCTGGTACCCAAAACAGTAAGTTCAGCTCTAACCTCGGCTGTGAAAAGGAAATGGAAAAAGCAAACCTTTCTTCAGATAAATGTGTGAAAATCTTACCTGTCTGGCTTCTCCAATAAAATAGAAGTGAAAACCGTATTTTTTTGACTTCACTTTTCCCTCTGTCAAACGTAGGTCCGATGCAGCCGCAAATGTCAGAAGGCAGGGCTGCAAGTCACTCACAAACGCTCACTGCTTGGTAAGCCGGCTTTAACGTATTTGGCTTTCATTTTTGACCTTTTGTTCAATCTGCATTTGCGCAGCTTTCGGTTAAAGCAAATATTTATGCTTCTGCCCTCTCCAGATACGAGCCAAAGATAACTGCTTTTTTACCCTCAAGTGCTTCGATGACAGCGTGCATCACTTCAAGGTTTGCCCGAAAAGTGAACCAGAGGCAACTAGAAAAGTAAGTTTATATCGCCTCCACTTTCTGTGGTCAGGAAGAGAAAAACATAATTAATCACAGATGGAAAGAAAGGTAAATTATGCGACGTGTCTATAGTTCCCTGTGAAGGGAGGAAAGTATTTGACAGAGAATCACTTCCAGAAATCGCATGTATGAAGTGAATCAGTCGTTGGCCCTCTGTACTTGAAAGCTTTTGTAGCCTTGATGTTTGAGAAATGATCACACAATTTAAAAAGGAATTATTTTTAACACTAATCAGGAATCATGTTTTTTCTGCTGCACAAGGTCATCAGTATTAACATAACTCTTATCCAAATAAAATACTTGAACTTACACCTACAAACCTTTAAAGTCTCGCTCTGTCATTCTGTATATAACGGATAGATCAATTGATAGATTTATGGAGTTATGCATGAATCATGTTTCTACCCGCATGTCTTCCAGCCAGAGGATGAATCCGATCTGCCTTGAACTTGTTGCGTTATGTTCTAGCAGATTAGCTCAGTTTAGCTGCTGTTTTTTTTTTTTTTTCAAACAAAAAGTTACTTTCAGGAGGAGGAATCTGAATTATTTAGATTCATTTCACAAAATCATCCTAATTCTTCATACAATTTGCAAGCATAAAAAGAAGAGAGTTTGCTGTCAACCATCTGCCGCCATTACAGCTGGGGCTTTTTCCAGTGGTTTGTCTCATCATCTTCTAGCCTTCTTTGCAGCAATTATTTAACTTTTTTTTTTTTTTGCACTTTGTTGCCATTTAGCTACAAACTTCCATGTATTTTATTGAGATTTCATTTGATGGACCAACACAAATCAAATCAAACATATTTAAGAACCGCTGTTGGCCAAAGTGCTGCACACAAAAACAAAACGACAAATAACAGTAATTCCAGCATAAAAGAAATTACAAACATAATATAAGAGAGAAAGAAAAACATAAAAATGTCCAAAAATGAACCTCTCACCCTGCTTTAAAAGCCAGTGAGTACAAATGTGTTTAAAAAAAAGAAACAGCCTGTCTTAATATGAAGGGGCACAAAGTATTACATTGTGGTGAAGTGAAAGAAATTTTGTTCATATTAACAAAAGTATAAAAGGTCTTTGTTGAAAGCAATGAATGAATAAACCTGTTAGAGTGTAATTCATGCAGGAGACGTAGCGAACATGTGGAAGTCGATAAATAGATTTTTAAGACAAGAATTGAACTTTCTGGCCAACATTCAAGGCACGCTGAACCTTTTGAAGAACCTTCGATAAAATGAGTTATAGCAACATTTAATGTCCCTTTGGAATCAATGAAGTATTTTTGAATTTGAACTGAGTCTATTTGTGCACCACATCCCAGCAACGGGTAATTCAAAGTGGTGGAAACCGATCCAGCAGGACAGCATGCAGCCAGACATGAAAACCTACAAATCTTTTACAATAAATACAGGGCAGAATAACTTTTTTAACCGTCTATCATTTCCATATATTTCACATAATATCCCAATAAAATACATTGAATTGTTCTGGTTGCAATATAACAACCTGTGAAAATGTTACAACTCAATGTGGATTTTTGCAAGACAGAAATCTTGTTTTCGCTCAGTCAACCTATGACATAATATTGAATCATTGTTTTATTTTAACTTGATCTGAATTAAGAGTCCAGCCCATAATAACGGCAGCGTTTGGGATTGTTCCCATAAACAGTTTAGTCGTAAATCCTGAAATTTATATGACTCTATTAGTTATTACTGGGGTTGTAAAACGATATCGGAGCAGCTCGGGCTTTTACTGCTCTGAATATTTAGCTTCTGTTAGTTGACCTGTAAAACTAAAACCATGTCACTGACCCCTGACCCTCTGAGTCTTCACATCAGAATGAAATGAGCTGGAGAAAGAAGTGAGCACAGAAATGCTCTTTCTATCATGTTCGATCTTATGTAACATCCCTTCTCAGTTCTGATTGTTATCTGTGGCTGTCGGATGATAACAGCTTCCTGTGCGTTGTCGCAGCAACCAAAACTTTATCCTTTTATGCCTGACTGAAACTCTGCAACCAAACTCGTCCAACTTTGAAAATAAATAAATCAGTGATAAATTGCTACAATTAATTTAGCACCAACACAGCAAAGAGGTGAAGGTTTTTCTGTTTGCATGATTTTTTTCCCCCCGGATGAATAAAATGTGCCAGTTTTTGATCTTTTTATACAGTTTTAATCTTTCAGAACGAGGTGAGAAGCCGCCGCCAGCTATTCGTCATTGTGCAAGCGGTACTTCCCTGCGAATTGATTTTTAACTCCTGAATATTTTCATGATTTATTCCATTATAACCACAAACCTTTGTTATTTATTGGGCCAACCAGGGAAGGCAACGAACAAATGTACGGTCAGTAAACCTCTAAGTCCCTCATTGATTTGCTGCTAGGTGACCTCAAAAGACAACTATTTGCCCTCCATCTTTTTTTAGGTTTATCAAGATGGAGGAGGTCTGTGGTTAAGTGCAAATACACGACACACAGATTGTTTTTTTTTTTATTTTTAAAACAAATTGAATGCCTCTTTAATCAGGTTGTACTATTTGTTGCTCTGCGTGATTGGATCCCAGTGAAATACTTTGAAGTTTGTGGCTGGAAAGTGAGAAAAAGAACAAAGTTTAAGGAGTGCTAGTAATCTGGTAGTTTTGTTGATGGAAATCTTTCACAATGGTTTTCATCCACAGCATTTTTTCCCCCTCATTCAAATGAATGCAAACAATAACTATGATTATAAATGTCTAAAGTTTACATCAATGAATAAAAAGGCGAGATAAATGTTGGAGCCACTCAGTTTAGTAGTGGCGTTTCATAAATCTACATTTTTTATATAAGTAAATGTACGTCTGTGTGTTAAAAGATCTAAGTTTACACTCATCACATCTCTGGACTAACGTTTCGTGTACAGATAAGACTAAAATGATTTATTGCTTAATAACATTTCCTGTAAATACAACCACCTGATGGTAGTTTATACCGCCATGAGTGAAAAGCTAAGGGGAAGAAAAAGGAAGATGGGAGGAAAGAAGATTGAGAAAATGTGTTTCATCTGACTAGAGGTATTAATATGGTGGAGTGACCCAATTACAGTTAAAATTTTTATGGAGGGAATTAAAAGTTAGGATGGTAATAAGGAGGTCTTTCCTCCCCTTCGATACATCTTCAGAATACCAATGGAGACATAAAGCTGCTCAGTCATTACAGGAAAAGTTTGATTGCTGCATAGATATCTCCCGGGAAGAGCATAAATCATTTTAAACATATCATCTTGTAATAAAATGTAAATAAAACAAAATATAGTTTTTTCAAATTTGATTTTCCTTTTACATAGTTTTATTGTCTCCTGTAGCAAAAAAAAAAGAAACAATATCACTTTAAATCTAGATCTGTCAGAGGGTATGAATAATTTTAGCTTAAATGTAGATTTAAAGAAAAATTTTTGCTTCAGGATTAATATATCAGTGCCTTAAGTCAACTTATGACTTAAGGCATACCAAAGAAAAGGAAAACTACATTTTCAGTAAATCTGGCAGAAGTCTGATTTGAAATTAGACTAAAGGTGAAAAACACAACAAGATGATTAAATCTTGACTAAAACTAAATTATAGTCAAAAGACTGGCTAAAAATGAATTAATATTTGCTACTAAAAGTAACCTTGACATACCTTTAGGTACGTTTACGTAGCGCTGTACCAACCCATTTCCCTTCCTTCAATTTTCTCCGACTTTCATGTAAAAATTTCTCTAATTTTAGTTTAAACCTTTGCATTTCCACTTTCTGTAGCTAAATCGGTCACACGCCGCTTGTCACAACAGTTGAAAGAACACACAAAAAAAATCTGTTTTTATTTTCCCTCCAGGCATGGCTGGATGCGCTGGAGGAGCACTCTGCCTACAGCACACACTACTGCTCCCAGGAGCAGGGCAGCGAGGAGGAGGAGGAGGAAGAGGAAGGCATGTCGCTAGGGGAACTGACGGACTCACTACAGGTGGTTGTAAACAAAGACATAAATAATGAGCGTGCTGGCACAATGCTCCGGAGCGTTTTCTGTGAACGAGGAGCGCCGTGCCGCTTCGTCCCGACGCGTGCCGCCTCCCTCGCTCATCTGCATCTTTCTCACGTCTCTCTGACTCACCAGGCGGCGGAGGTCAGCCAGAAGAAGCTGGAACAGGAGGTGGCGGCGTTCCTGTCCATGCTGAAAAATGACGGGCTGTCAGAACGTAAAACCTACTATTTCACCATCACCCCTGTTTTGTTTTGATTTTTTTTCTTCCAACCCCTTCGCTGTGTTTTCAGCACATAGGTGACAAATTAAAGAGAAAACCAATGCAGTGAGAGAGAACCGCTTCAAGGTGGCTTTACAGTCAGTTTACTTATCTCTGAAACTTTTCTAATGCAATTATGTTTTCATTTATCTTTAGGAATAATACTTTTTTTTTTATGATTTATTGGCCCAGAGCCATAAGAAACGGGTTAAAAGAGTTGACTTCAAAAGCAGAAGGATATAATTTACATCATCTCTGGTAAACTGTCAATCGATCGTGATGCAGTTTCGTTGCATCATTGCGTTTATCTCCGTCAAAGCAACGCCGTGTTTCTCTGTTCATTTCTTATGTTTTATTCCTCAATTTGCACCCATCCACGTGTAAGAAAAAGAAAGTTCAATGGCTTTCAGTAGTTTAAGAGCAGAAATGAAAGGCTCATGATTAAGACTGAAAGCATCATCAAACAGATTATATGTCGTGATTAAAAAACGTCTGAATTACTGCTAATTAAGAATATTTCGTCTGTTTTGGTTGTCAGGGATTTCAGCAAATTGCTTTTTGGAGTTCTTTTGAAAGTTTCCGAAAGAAGCTTTAAGGCATTTATATTTATTTATTTAATTTTTTTTTTTTTTTTGATCGTCTGGTTTTCTGTTTGATCCTGGCAGGATTTCCTTCGGCCGCGCTGCAAAAGATGCAGGAAATCTGCGACTTGTCCAGCAAGACGGCCTCCAGTCTCAGTGCCTGCCTCAGCCTCTTCTCCAGACAGGAGGGGGTGAGTGTCCAAGAATTTAGACAATTAAATCTCCTCCCGCTAAACTCTTTGAGGATTTCCAGAAAATTGTTTAGCAAAATCAGTACTGGATTTCCCTAGGTACTGTGAAAAAAAGTAGTTGCCCCCTTTTTTTTTTTATTTTTTACGTTCCTTCTGTCTTGCCACGCGTAAATGCAAATTTCATATCGCAAACTTTAATATCAGGCATAAATAACGAGAGTGATGACAAAAAGACCGTCTTAGTTCTCATTTTATTTATCAAATTGGAGCTTATTTAGGATTTTTGAGGCCGGAGCCTAAACCGTGCAGGCTGAGGCCGGTCGAGTGCTTCTTTGTTTTTCGTGCGAACTTTCTCTATAAACCCTCTGAATGCTGCAATCAGCAGGATTCTTCTAGTTTCTGACCCTCAGTTCTGCTTTGGTATTTTCCTTCCGATTAAAATGCAAAAAACAAGACGTGCTCCGTGAGAACTTCCTGCGAAATTAGCTAGTCGTGAGTGATGTGATTAAAGCCTACATAATCTCAGGATTATGTAGGCTTTGATATGTCATCTCCTACTTGAATGTGGTTTACAGCAAGCACTGCTGCCGCTGCAGCATTGCTTGTTTTTTGAACAATAAGAATATATTTTGTTTTTTGAACAATAAGAATATTTGTAGTTGTATAAAATTAGATTTTAAGCATAGCGATGACGATGTTTATTTATTTACATGAGTCAGTTTTGTGGTAGCCTTTTTCTGCTGCGAGCAATAAGTTTGTTTTCATGACTACTGCACTTCCGGCTGCATTTTATGCTAAGCTAAAGGCTTTTTGTTGTGAGCCCTCAGAGCACTGAGACGTGTATGTTTGAGGCAGTTTACAGATTAAACCCGCAGTAGCAACAAAAATCAGCAGTGGTCAGCATACTATCACAGTCTGCATGTACAATATTTCACTCCAGTATATTCCAAATGAAATTATGTATAAGGAATGTATATGGAATAAGTTAAATATTTTTATTTAAAAAGCTAGTGAAGACATAATTTCCCAGGAATGACAAAGTTGAACTTTGCAGCTGAATCCCCGTTGGTGAGCAAAGCTGCTATATCCTCGGCCAATCACAAGGCTTCAGCTGCTCGTGTAGCACAACGCGTCATTGTTTCTGTGTTCATGTACTTCGCCGTTAGCAATATTCTTCCTGTTTTCATCATCAAGCCCGGTAATGAAGAGACTGCGCTGGCGATACTAGATTCAGTTGCCATTTGTGCAGAGAGATTATTCACTAAGGACTGAAATAGGTTTGTTGGGGCTGAGGCATAATGAATAGACAGAATAATTAAAAGAAACAAAGACTGTCTCGCTCTCTTTATTATAACTTAAGGTTTCATTACTTCTGTAATGGTGGCTGTAACGTTTTAATTAGTGGGTTTGGAACTTTCTTTTTGTAGTTGCTGACGGTTTCTTATTCTGAACCAGATTTAAATCTGAACGTAACGCCAGAATGAGAATTAGTCACCGCTGGCACAGCTCTGCTTATTAAAACCGGTGCGTTGTGTAATCGTGCCGCCGGTTTTGATGGACTGCTGAGTAAAGGCACTCATGAACTGCTGGGTATGTCAATCCATGCGAGCTCGCCTTTACATGATAATGCACAGATTCAGTTCCGTTTTGCATAATTCTTTCTTTTTTTAAAGGGAAAACAGACAAAGGCACGAACAAAGTCACAGAATACAAAAGCCTAAATTATGAGCAACATTAGAAGTGAGGAATGAAAAAAATAAATAACCATCAGTGGTTGTGTGAGTGAAGGGTTTTACTCTTTCTCGTTCAACAGAGACAGAATTCCCGAGAGATCTTTAGTGTAGACGGCGTTGCTGCCAGAAAGCGATTAACTCTTCCTGCTTCAGAAACTGGGCGGCCGCAGAGTTCATTGTTTACACCTACACTAGGACTCGATCGCTCAGCTGTGCCGGCTTTTGAGCTGCGGCCTCCAGCTGCAGAGCGCTCAATGACGGGCTCATACAATCCTAGAGCTCGCCGTTCAATAGACTTGCACTGAATGGCACAGTTTGCACATGACATGTTAGAAGCGTGAATGGCCCTGCAAGACTTGCACACGGTGGAAAAGCTGAATCACTTCCAGCTCACACAGTCCTGCAACAGTAGCGCCACCTCTGGAGCGGTTGACTGCCAGAATTTCCCTGAACTTGAAGCTCGGGTCATTATACCACGTTGCAGCTTGTTTTCTTTTGTCGTATGTAGTCAGATATTTTTTTTTCTCTGACTGCGGAGTCAGTGATCTCCAACTGGATTAATAAAATGCCAGCACGTATCACACCGTACTTGTCTAATAATCCAACAGCCCTAAATAAAAGCCAGTGCAACAAATTGCTTTCACAGGTCACTTCATTTGTAAAGTTTATGTCATTTAAACATTTTGCACATTTTTGTACTTCCATTTGGGTATCTACTGCCTCTAAGTGTTTAAAAAACACACCTAGATGGTTTCTGGCAGTAAGTTTTTGTTTTCTGGTGTCTGGAAAATGAGCCGTTTCAAAAAACCTCTTAATCGTTAAATCACAATCGACAGACACTGCATCATTACCTAGCAACCCCAGCAATGCCCAGCCCGTCACCCAGTAACCCAAACTGAGTTTGATCACGTTTGATCAGCTGGTTTTACCGCTACATGCGCTGTACAATGGCTGCTGGAAAGGACAAGCGTTTTGTCGTTGACTGACCATCCAAAAACCAATTGCTGCATTCTCGTTGATTGTGCAGGAGTTTCTACTTCTGCTTTTCCAAGATGTACGGCTGTATAATTGTTAAAATGTTAATGTTAAAATGGTCCAGTCAAAGTTCAAACCCAAACCAATTGAGAGCCTGACAACACCTAAAATTGCTGTTCACATTCACTCTCCGTGCAATTTGAAGTTTGAGCTATTCTCCGAAGAATGGACAAAACCTCCAGGGCAACAGACTTGCATCTTTAATTGCAACGCAAAAATTATTCTACAAAGTCATATTTTTCAAGGTTTTATGTGTTTGAAAATTATGCACTGTTTTCCCTCCACTTCTTTCACTTCATCACTACTACTCGCAATCAGTCCCATGGAAATACACTGACGTTTTGTAGTTGTACTTTGACAGAATTGTGAAACAAAATCGGGGGATACGAATACTTCTGCGTTTTGTGTTAAGGTAGGGTTTTAACTAATGGTTTATTCAGCATCCAGCAGCTGTCATCTGATCGGTCTCGCCTGCACAGGAATCATGTTCTCCAGCAGGCCATTTGAGACGGCAACATCAAGGCAGCCGTCCTCTGTTACAGAGAAGCGTGGCTCGTCCCTCTCAGCTGCCTCTCTCTTTCTGTGGCTCTCATAAAAGAGAGGAGGATCAATCAATTGACTTGCTGATTATTGGGAGACCAACTGCCATCACAGCCTGTCTGATGGCCATGAGCGCTTGCCTTCTGTTTTCCTTGAGAATTGACTTTTGGTCGCCATGACAGTAGCAGACTGTCAATCAGTAGTTATTAAAAGTGCAAAACAGAATCCCCTCCACCCTTTTCTTTTTTTTTTTTGTCTTTCAGTCAGTGATTAATCTGTCCTTCTTTTGTCTGCGTATGTGTGTGTGCGTGTTTTGGCTATGTGCGTGCGCGTGTGTGGGTGTGTGTGCGTGGCGAGCTCAGGTGCGCAGTGTGAAATTGGAGCAGGAGGTGGAGAAGAACAAGATCCTCTCCGAGGCGCTGCAGACTCTCGCCACGGAGCACCACGAACTTGAGCAATCCGTCGTCAAGGGATCGTCACCGCGCAGCGCCCTCAGCGAGGATGAGTTCCACGACGCCGTGTCTGGTGAGTTGACAAGTTATCGAACGCTCTCGGGACTCGGAGGGGGATTCTGTGACAGGCCGCCGTTCCCGTTCACTCTCGTTGCACTCTCGTTCACCTGCGGGTCACCGGGATACTTTTTTTTTTTTTGTTGTTGTTGTTGTTGCTGTTGCTGCCGGTGAATTCCTTCGGTATGTGTGAGACTCAAGTTTGCCGGGTTTTTGTTAAAATGACATGTCTGACTGATGTTTGATGACTTTTGGTCAACTTGTTGGAGTTTGCATGATTTGCCTGTCGTCATTAAAGCATTTTATCGTATTCTGTGTAGTTATGACACCTACTGTAGATAGTTGCGTCGCAGCTGAGTGATCAGTAGTGGAAATTTTCATTTATTACAGGAGTTTTTGGTATATTCTAATAATGTTGCAGCTTGGGAGAAAATTAAGTTAATCTTGCTTTCTTGATTTAGGCTTTTCCGTGATTATGCCTAATATTACAACAACAAAATTGCATGACTGGTGTTACTCAATAAACTATTCCTGCTGTTCACGTATGACAAAGCAGGATGAAATTAAAATATCACCCTGTTTATGAAGCTGATTTTCGGTTTGCACCATTCCTGATGTTTTCGTCATGTTCATGATAATCACTCCAGCCTGTTTCTCACCTTCAGGTTTTGAATTTTGAATTTTGATTTTGATTTTAAAGCAAAGCACAAAGTACATCTCAGGCGTAGGTACGTTTAACTCTAGCTCAAACAAACATGGATTGAAGTCTTGCTCTCTCATAAGCTAAATGAAAAAGAGTTGAGTTGTAAGCCACTCCTCTTTACTTTAGATCTGAAAAAAAGCACAAGACCTCTGATCTCAGCAGATTGGTTTTTATCACGGGAACAGACAAAGTGATCAATAATGCTGAATTTATGGCTTTGTGTTTGTGAAGATGTAGTTTAGTCCTTATTATTTCTGGCCCAATTTAGATCCTGAATGTGGTCGGAAAGACTAGTTATGGCAAAATATTGATAAAACTCCTCATTAGACGGTTAAAATATACATAAATAATTAAGTTATTTGGCAGAATGCTGATTAAAAACTGATTTGATTGATAAAATAATTACTGGACACACAGCCGTTTTCTTGAAGGCTCTATTATCTCTCTGGAGTCTAGAGGGCCTCAAGAAAAGGTTCAGCGGGCCAGATTTGGCCCCCAGGCCTTGAGTTTGTGAGCAACCGGTGGGGATTTACTGTTTTGAGTAAAGTTACTGTTACTCGAAACAGTAAAGTTTTGTAAGCTACCCTCTATGTAACTGGACACAATAGAAAACTCATTTTGGTGGAACTGGCAGATCTTTTTTTCTTTTTTTGGATACTTTTGCCACACTCTGTGTTAAAATCTTCCTCTGGGAACCTGATATGGCTTAAATGGTCAACAATTAAATAACTAAAGAAAGACATAAGGAACGACCTTGTTATTAGCTGTAAATTTGCCATGAATACGCTCTTTTAAAAAAAACAGCATAGTGTTGCAGTCATTGCCTGCAACATGAAAACAGTTCCTGCAAGTTTTCCCATTTATAAGCCTCTCTGTTTGCACTTACTTGTCAATCAGATTTAAAGAAGCATCTTTTTCCCCCCCTGTCTATTAATTAAAGTAAGCTTCATGCTCTTCAGCATCCCGCGTTACCAGCCTTTGTACCCCCCCAGCTCTCCTCTGAGCACAATGACTCATCACCATGTCTCCTCGTCTCTATCAGAGTCAGGCTCTGAGCTCTCCCTGAGCGGCTTTGAGACGGTGGCCAGCAATTCCTTTGAAGAGGACGAGGAGGAGGACGAAGGCTCTGTCATGCTAAGCAGCCCGTGCAGCAGCCCCGCCACCAGCATGTTGCAGGAGGATCACCATGGAGACAGGGACGAGACTCAGTCCAACGGGATAACAAAGTACAGGTCAGAAGTGCAATATGCCCCCGCGGTTTCCCAAATTGGCCACACTCCCCCTGCGCCTTTCATCTCTGGCTTAAAGATGAATAAACTCAGCAAAGGGGACATTTTTCTCTTGTAAGACTCTTATTGTTGCAGATACTCTTACCTGCTCTGAGAGGTTGGCTGGTTGTTTCCCCGCTGGTCTTTTTTTTTTTTTTTTTCCCCTCTTCTTTATCCTCCCTCAGGTCTTTCCACTTCGTAGTGTGAATAATTTAGAGCGAGATTCTGTCTGGTAAAGCCACGGGAAAGGGTTGTACTGAGCAGGCCTAGCTCCGTGTCACTTTGTTAAATATTGATAAGGTCGCGGTGTAATGCAACAATCAGTTAGGAGTGTGATCCCATGTTTGCTGATCCCTCAGCTCACACGATTCGGGCATCCTTCAAATCGCCGCCATTAACTTTTTGTTTTCATTTCACCTGCATACCGAAGAAACCCGAACGATTCCAACGCGTCTTGTTGATCATTTTTGTGTCTTGTCTGGAGCTTCTGTCTTAACTGCGCACTTTTATATCACCTACTTTCCTTTACTTTGAATTCGTCTACTTGAATTGACACCTGCAACTATTATTCGTCTCGATACCTCGGCTCTCTCAGAACAATGCCAGCTTCTGAACTGCTACTTGCTCAACACAAATAAATAACATGAATTATGGAGGACATGTAATTATGCACGCAATTTTTTTCAGGGCGAGCTTACCTGCGCCGATGTTCTCGAGAAATGATTTCAGCATCTGGAGCATTCTGAGGAACTGCATCGGAATGGTGAGCAACGACGTTCAGACGTTGGTGCGGTTGACACCAGGCATACAGGTGGCAGCTGCACTGCTGCTTGGGTGCAAATTTTAAGTTTTTCTTTTTTAATTTTGTTATTTTTGTCATGGTAAATGGAGGATTGGACCAACAGGATGAAGCTTATTATTTGAAAGCTTTCCATATTGTACACTGAAATGTACTACTGTGACTCTTTTACTTACCTTGTGTAGATTATAGAAAAAAAGAAAATAGAATAGAATACTTTCTGTCAGAGTGAAGTGCTTTTCTCCACTGTAAAACATAACAATCTGTCTTAAAATCAGAAAAGGACTATAAAATACAGATGTATAGCTTCCAGTAAAATGAGAATCTATTTACACTAAAAGAAAGAAGACATCCACATATTTTGACAACTGCCTCTTGCACAATTTCTGAAAATAAATAAATAAATAAAATAAACAAGAGAACAGTCATACAACAGTTATTTAGTGCAACATCTCCCTTTTGGTAAAACCTGTATTTAAACCTGTTAAGTCGTGTTTGTATTGTCTTTGTTTCTTCTACCTGAAGGCAGAAGCTGAAACAGATCATGTGATGTATCAATTCTTATTTTTTCTATTAAGTGGCTATGTAGTGTGTATTGCGATAAAGAATGTTGCATTTTCTGTGTGCTACGACATCACAAAGCTTCTTTCAACGTGAGGCTTTTTGTCCGACATATTTAATGATCGCCTGACCATCTTGGGATAAAGTTCATTTTTTTGTGAGGACTTTAATGTCCCTGGGGGCTCCCAAGTGGTCGGACAATTATTATCTTATTTAAAAAGTAGGCCAGGCTGACCTGCCGTTGGACCTGCTAGAAGAAACTCTGGGGGCCGTAGAGAGAACCAGGAAGTATAAATCAGGTCTAACACGTGTGTAAATTTAACAAAAGAGGATAAAAGACATCTCTTACATAACATTGAATTTTTTCGAAAAAGGTGGCGCTTTATTTATGTTGCTATAGCAACATATCGTCATAACCAATTGAAACAAAAAACAGGACCTCAACCGTGTGTTGAGGTTCTGCACATCTTAAGTTGCAGAGTTTTAAGAAACATTTCCATGAAACAAATATTTTTTTACATTTTTCATTTTTATATATAAATGATTTTATTTGTATGTAAATCTGAGTGAAATAAAGGAATTTCAACCTCAGTGATTACAGAAAAAAGTCAGCCTCAAAAATTTTAAATGGAGAAGTTTGGGGAAAAAACAAAACAAAAGTAAAGGAAGAAATTCCTCACATCTGAGGTTCAAAGTGAGCTTTAGTTGGTTTATCTTTGCCCTGCGACCCTCGCTGCAGCCTCCCTGTAATGATGAGCCCAACCTTCCCACACCGCATTACATGGTGCAGGCATGTAATCGGTTCAAATTAAATGTCGGCGCTGCGGTCTGGAACAGGTTCACGACTCCGCTTGTGTGAAAATGCTTAAAAATCTAAAAGCCGCTTCATTCGGGGAAAACGGGGAAATTAAACCTTTGAATATTGCCTGGGAGATCTGGGCTTTAGTTCTTGTGAATTTTAAAATGCCCTTGCCAGCAAGAACTTTGTTTTTGATTTTTTTTTTTTTTTTTTTTTAGCCTCAAGCAAAGTAACTTATTTCTCTCTTCTTGCTGTGTGAGTGCGCGCAGGTCTTTAAAGTCTCCACTTGTACGATTTCGTGATGTAACAACATCAAACGCACGCTAACAACTCTGATGCTGCCTCAACACTTATAGCTATATAAAAAAAAACACACCAGACATTGTTCAAAACATTTCAGCCTTCATCCAGACAATGTCACTAGTTGTAAATGTAACTAGGAACTATGACACTTAACACACAAAGAAGAAAGTCACATGATCTCATGCAGTTGCATGAATTCTCCGAGTTGTTGTTTTCACCAGGGGAGGTCAGCTCCAGCTGCTTGTGGTGGCAGTTTATCTCTCAAGCTATAAGGAGACGTCTTCCAGGTAAAAGATATTGCCAGAAAAATGTACAGGAGCCAAAGAGCATCTGACAAATCATGTATATTAACAAGAAATAAAAGTGGTCTTAGTATTTATCCCTGAAGGACTCCGGATCTTGTAGCCGTTTTCCACTAGTATCCACCTGAAAATCTGGCTATGATCTAGCTTCTCGAGAATATTTTTTTAAAGTGTCGAAGGACAAAGGTAGGACGCTCGTATGGCAAAATTCACAGCCTCCAGATTTACAAAATGGGATTTCCTGGAGCTCTCTTAAGATCATCAGACTCTTGTGCCTTAGAAGATCTAAAAATCATCAAAGTACCAAATATTTTATTTAAATTTAACCACCGCTATTTATTTTTGCCACATTGACCAGCAAAAAAAAACTTTAAATTATTAATGACACCATTAAAATCTCTCACCGAGTTGCAGTGAGGAGGTTAACAGACACACAGAAAATTAGAAATAGCTCCATCTGCAGAGTCTAAACTTTATAATAACAATTGTAAAAAAAAAGAAAATGATTTAAAGCACAATAGCAATATCAGTCGGTCCTGAGTGTTCTACAGTTTAATCATAAAACTTTGATGGGAAAGTATCTCCTCCTTTTTTTCTTATTCAGAAGCTGCTCAATAACCTTCCAATAAGTTTTCATATCATCTTTAAAGATATTGGTAAAGTGCTGCCTTTTGCCAGTGTATTGAGATAATTATATCTGGGGAAATGGAATCATGAAAAATTTCTAGTACAGTCTATGCTTTCCTTTTGCAGAGTTATGAAAAATCTGGATTAAAGAAGGGTTTTTAAAACTACTACTAGAATTTATTCTAATTGAGGTCAAATATGATTTGTTCATCATAATTAGAGAAGTGCCTATAAAGTGTGGGAATCTACCTTGTTGACATGGCAACAGATTCTCGTTTATTAGCATTTTTAATTATGTTTATAGCTGTAATTCCAGATTAAATACAGTTATCTAAATTGAGGCATGGTGTATTAAAAAAAAAATCCCATAATTCCTGTTAATCTCTAGCTTCAAGGTTGGGCTTTCTGAAGCCTTGTCTTTGTTTCGCGCAATGTGACATTGTTGTTGAACTTTCTTTATCCGTAACAGCACGCTTATTACTGCCATGTTTGATCAAATACGTCTCAAGTCTTTAGAAAACGCAGCATGAGTAATTCCTTCCCTGAGGATCGGCATGTGAAGGAACTCTGAGGCCCTCTTTGTGACGAAACCTTGTCTCTCCGCCCCGTCTCTTTCAGGAGCTTTCCAAGATCACAATGCCGGTCATTTTCAACGAGCCGCTCAGCTTCTTGCAGCGTCTAACGGAGTACATGGAGCACACGTACCTCATCCATCAGGCCAATTCGTCTTCCGACTCTATCGAGAGGATGAAGGTGGAGCAACTTTCTTTAACGTCCTGGAGTTGGAGTGAGCAAACTGCTTTCCGCTCCATCGTTATGTTCCCTTTAGACCAGCCAAAGTTTTATTACGTTGGAGGTCAGTGTGTTTGACCCGGAGTGTTTTTTGTGCGTTTGTCCACCCCAGTGCGTGGCGGCGTTCGCCGTGTCCGCTGTGGCCTCCCAGTGGGAGCGGACAGGTAAACCCTTCAACCCCCTGCTGGGAGAAACCTATGAGCTGGTCAGGTGGGTGGAGCAGCAGGAGAGCGTTCAGATTTTAAAGGGTTATTCAAAGACGTTTCTGTTGTCATGTTCCAAAAGCTGATGTCATAATTACAATTCTGCTGTTTATGGGGTTTGAATGATGCGTTCGAACCGTTCTTGAATTGAATTTACTTCATTTAAAAACGTTTAAGCAATTTATGTAAATTTTTTCTAATCCGCAGAAGTTCAAACTTATACATTTTGAACATTTGGAAGACCAATTGAAGAAAAACCAGATGTTTTTATTACCCGTCAACGAGCTTCTGTCATACATCCAGCTACATATTCAGCCACTCCAGAAATGATAGGCCATTTATGTTGACTGATTTCAAAACCCAGTGACGCAGTTTTTAAATGTATTCAGGGCCCAATCCTTTTCATTCACTGGTGCATCATACAAAATGAATGAATGAATTAATGAGGATGAGGAAGACTACATCCCAAATCTAGTCACTGAATTATTTGTCCATTCTTCTATTTTTTAACTGTAAAAAAGTATTTGACTCTTGTATAATTCTCTTTCTGCTTCACAATTGCATACCACTTTGTGTTGGTTTTTCACTTTAAATTCTAATGGATATTTATGTCTATGGCTGTAATGTGACAAAATATGGAAAAGTTCATAAGAATTGATACTTTTGCAAGCCGCGGCAAGTTTTCCAGAAAAGCAATGATCCCAAACGCATCGAAACTGGTTTGTAATTCATAAAACAGGCTAATGAAGTGTCTGAATGCTGCATGAATGCTGAAGATCTGGTAACTGCACCTTAAAAAGATGGTCTATGTGAAGAAAGCAACACATTTAACTCTTCTATTGTTAAAAATAAAAAGTGGTGTTGAATCAAAGTTTTTCCATCTTTTTCCCAGAATCGTAATAAGATGCGGATGGATAAATTTTAGCCTGTATGTATAATTTTGAACCTGCATGGATTAGAAAAAAAGAAAAAAAAAAAAAAACAGAAATGAAAGACGTTTATATCGATGATGAATGCTTTCAAATGCCTTGGCTATCATCTCGCTTCTCATTACTTATGTGGTTTTGAGCGGAATGCGACGTGCAGCTCGACCTTTGTGACCTTTTCGTACCGTACGTTCCCCAGAGACGACCTGGGCTTCAGGCTCATATCGGAGCAGGTGAGCCACCACCCTCCCGTCAGCGCCTTCCACGCCGAAGGTCTGAAGCAGGACTTTGTGTTTCATGGATCCATCTACCCCAAGCTGAAGTTCTGGGGCAAGAGTGTGGAGGCCGAGCCAAAAGGCATCATCACCCTGGAGCTGCCCAAGTAAGAGCAAAACGAAACCTGTGCAGCCATGTTTGTTTTTTAACCCTTTCATGCATGAATTATGAGCCTTTGTGTCAGGATTTTTTTTCCCAATTTTTTTTTTTTGATTTTCTTAAGGCATAAAAAAAAGGTAGGAAAATTTTTTTTTGTAAAAATTATTAGTTTTTTTTTAGGTGATCAATTGTAATTTTCTTCAAATACAAAGTTGTCATTTGAAAAATGCATCAGTAGTATTGTTCTTTAGGGATTACCTGATGTCACAATATTTGTTTTACCTGCTAGAACCGTCTACAGTAGAAGGAGGGACCGGGTCGGTCGGCATGCTTTATTGTCTGTCGGCCATATTGGATTTAACAAAAATAATTTCTTGCATTTGCAGCTGATGGCCAGTAGTTGACGGTGTATTTTATGATGCATTAGTGTCCACTTCAGTGGTCTGTGTGCATTTATAACATAAAAATGCACAAGAAAATGTCTTTAAGATGGCTGTCCACTGTAGTGACCACTATGCATGAAAGGGTTAAGTTTGAGACGTTATTATTATTATTATTATTTTGTTTTCTTTCAGGCACAGTGAAGCCTACACATGGACAAACCCTACCTGTTGTGTTCACAACATCATCGTGGGCCAGCTGTGGATCGAGCAGTACGGGACTGTGGAGGTGATCAACCACAGGTCAGATTATGAAAATGTGTTAAGTGTTTTATTATACCCTGATCAGCCGTAATATAATGACTACAAAATCCCATTGCATCATCTTATTTCTGGAAAAGCGTTCCTCTTGGCATTTCCATGGAGTTTGCTTTGAATCTTGCTTCCCAACGGATAATCTTTGCTTGAAAAGCAGCTGCAGGAGTACAGGCGTGTTCAGAGAAACACCTTGGAAAAGTGTCTGAGGAGTTTATCCTGCCTCCAAACTCCAACGAACGTCCATCTGATGAGTCTGATACGAGGAGACGAGCCCCTGCTGATCCCTCCTCAATAATGTCGCGGCTGATTGAAGCTTGTTTTTGGGAACAAAAGAGACACCGACTCGATATTAGTCATTATGGCTGATTGGTGGATATGTATTTGCAGCGCCACGACTAAATGGAAAACAGCTTCTTTCTCTTAAGAACTAAATTGTTTCTTATTATGCTACATCACTTTGAAATTTAAATCCCAAACAACAAAGCGAGGAGGTGTGCTGCATACATCACCACACACACACACACACACAGGGTTTCCAACAATAAAGATGAGGCACAGTGAGACTTATTCAAAGGAAGTCGCACAAGGACTTTGTCTTTTCAGAGTTAAATCCCTAAATGGCTTTTGAAGTTTAAAATAGTTTCCAGATTCTGCTGGGAGTTTTGCATTAAAAAACTTGTGAAGTCAGCCAGCTTTTTTTTTTTGTTCCTTTTTTTGCAGCACTAATTCACAACTAATGTCATTAAAAGGCAATTCACAATACAAGCGGTTGCAAATCATACCGCATTTACGTAGAATCCAATTTGGCCCAAATTCAATTTGAATCAATTTGCTTTATTCCAGTGCAATCCAAGTATTTATTAATTGAAAAGATTAAAAAGAACCCCATTCACCTCAGATTATAGAGCAATATAGTGAAAATCAGCTGATTATATTCCTGCAGAACATTTTTTTGTTCTGCAGGAACAAAAAAATGTTGAGCAGGAAGCTATCAAAGAGAGCTAGCGCAGCAAAAACAATAAAACACCAGAACAGAAGAGCTTTATATTTAAAACAGATACAAAGAGAGTTCATATACTGCAGAAAGGGTCAGCAACATTTCTGTCATTCGGTTGACTCGATTTGACTTTGAGAACAATGTCTCGTGTGATTCAGCAGTGAGTGAAAATAATTGTGAAGCATTGCTATAGTAATCGTTAATAACTACGACACTTTATTCCTTTGTTTTCTCCCTAGGACTGGTGAAAAGTGCTGTCTCAATTTCAAACCATGTGGACTTTTTGGGAAGGAGCTGCACAAAGTTGAAGGTTACATTCTTGATAAAAGGTACAGCGAGCACAGCATTCAGAGGAAGTTTTAAAGCTGTGATATGTAATTTTTCTAAAAATATATATATATTTTTTACATATTTGTTAAAACTGCCACCATGTTGTGACAGTAAAACATGAGACAGATAGTCTATGAAAATATTTTGCTCCTCTGTCTCCTCCCTATTGTCCCATTGCCATCTGAAGAAGCGCCCCGCTTCAGGTCAGAAACAACCAATCAGAGCCAGGAGGAGGGTCTTGCTGCTGTCAATCATGCTTGTGCATGCGCTGCTAATGGTGGAGAAACAAAATAATGCTACAGGAACACTACTTATCCACTGTCATCAGTATCGAAGCTAACTAGCATGGCAGGGTGATTGACAGCACTAAAGCCCTCCTCCTGACTCTGATTGGTTGTGTCCGATCAAGCGGTTTATTTCTGCAGACGGCAGTAGAGACACTGGAAGTAGGCAGAGGAGCTTGATTAAATTTTTTTTATTCACAGTTTATCTGTCTCATGTTATTCTGTCACAACATTGTGACAGTTTCAACAAATATATACAAAAAAACCCATATTTGTTTATCAAAATGACTTGCTGCTACTTTAAACATTTTCTTGGTTTAAAATTACTCTTTTATTCCTTCAAAAGAAAATTCAACATGGAATTCACAACATACCCTAAATGCTTGGTTTTAATTCCAGCTTACTCTTGAGTGTTTGGAAAATCTTTGTTTCTCTCTCTATTATAAGAACTGCATTGATTTTTATTTTATTTTCCATTGATACCTGATAGTTTACATTCCTCCATTTAGCAAAAATATTACAGCGCAGATCAGATTTATTTGGATGCTTAGAGTAACTTTCAGCTCTGCTTTCGCATCAGGCACCAAATATAACTTGGAACTCAAATGAGGTCTAATGTAATGAGTTTCAAATTCAAACATGCAACACAGATTGTACTCATACCCATTTGCCACCGTTTTATAAAATCCCTAGTAGTTTTGTTTGTTTGTTTTAGCTTATTGAACAGGCACCATGTAAAGAAGCATTAATCCCAAAGGTAATATGCTTTTCAGAGCTAATGTTCAAAAAGAAAACTGCTATTTATACACTGATCCAAAATAAAGCAGTGCTCAGAATAGTCACAGCTGGAGCGCTCTGACCTCCAACGACTTTAGTCATTTTGGAAAAAAAAAAAAAAGACATTCATTTAACAGACGTGAGAGAAAAGCAACACAAAAGTCCAAACTTTTAGCTGAAATTTCCTGGAAACTCTCGACTCACGAAAGCGCTTGTATTGGATTTTGGAGCTTCGTCTCCCTCAGGGTTTTTCATCCTTTGCCGCTCGAAACCGACTGAAGTCATCGGCGGTGCGCCTGTGCCTGAGGACGTGTGCATGTCTGCCTGTGTATCTGTGTGGTTCACAGCAAAAAGAAGCTGTGCGCGCTGTACGGGAAGTGGACCGAGTGCCTGTACGTCGTCGACCCGGCCGCCTTTGAAGCTCACAAGAAAAACGACAAAAAAGGAGCCGAGGAGAAGAAAGCCGGCAAAGCGGTATGAATTACTCAGCGGGGGTCGGCAACAACATGAAGTTAATTGCAAAGTTAAAAAAAAAAAAAAAAAAAAGTGAAGCTGTTGCTTCTTTTCTTTCGGGGAGAAAGGAAAATGAGCCATTGTTCAAGTTTCGACCGAGATGAAAACAGTCGATGTGGGCATCTCTGCTCATAGCTTAGTGCCTAACTCGTCTGCAGATCTAAACCGCTAAGTGAGCGAGGCGTTTCAGGACATAGTCGAGAAAAGCTCTCTGAACTATTTTCATTGGTCGTCACTTCAAACACTCGAATATATACTGCTGAAATACACACTGCTTTGATGGTAGAACCTTGGAGAGATTTAGGCGACTGCTTGGACTGGCTTGAACTCCTAAACCTTTCATAGTTCGTTACATCACAACCAAAAACTTCAATGTATTTAAGTTAGGTTTTTTTTTTAGTAAGGTAGACTAGCACAACGTGGCGCTTAATTGTGAAGTTGAAGAAAAGTGATGTATATCACTTCAACATATTTAAAAAAAACTATTTTACAAAAGTGATGTATATCACTTCAACATATTTAAAGTATTTTTTTAAAAATCAGATTTTGTATTCATCCGTGCAGTCAAATACCCCAAAATAAAATCCAGTGCAACTTGGGGTGCATTCACACCAGCCTTGTGTGGTCGGCTTTTAACCGAACTCTGGTTTGTTTGTCGAGAAAGTCCGGTTCGTTTGGGGAGGTGTGAACGCTCAATCGAATTCTGATGTGGAACAAAAAGGTCCGCTTAAAAACATAGCTTAAAAACATAGGTCTCGGTTCGGTTGTAGTGAACTCTGGTGTAGTTCGAATGTATAAGCTGACCAGAGACCGCTCCATGAGCAGGAAGCGGACCATGGTGCAGGGAATTGTGGGTAAATACAACAAAAACAAATGCGCGAGAAACGACTTGTGGTGTTTTGCCAGAGACCAAAGAGAAATCCTGCAACCACTAAAATTTGACACCGCTCCATTTTTGTTTGCATTTTCTGAATTAGAAAGTTGCGCTCGTGTTTTCTTCAGTGCTTTTTGATGCAGCGCCACCACAGGAGATGGCAGGGGAACAGGTTTTTCAAATTGTTTGGCTCGTTTGACAGAGTGCGGTGTGAAAGTGACCCGCACCAGCTGAAAATGTAACAAATGTAGCAATTTTTCATCCCAGTCTACGGAAGAGGATCAGGGCCGCTGAAAAAAAAAAAAAGACTTTTTTTCTCAGAAGATTAAAGACAGCGACATCAACGGTAAACATGCAGCTAGACCTACGTTGGAATAGCTTAGATCAACGCGTATTTATCTCTTAGAAAGATTTGTTTTTACACTACTTTGGTGTTCTCTCACTTGAAAACCCACTTCAGTGCATTGCAGTTCACTGTGCCCTCCACTGTCATGCTGAGAGCTGCCGTGTGTTTCTGTTCTACCAGGGTAACAGTGGGGATCAGGAGGGCGTGCCCTCCCCTGCTGCAGACACTGTGGAGGTGATTCCTGGCAGCCAGCTGCTGTGGAGGATTGCCCCCAGACCAGCAAACTCTACCCAGGTCTCACCGATTCCAACATAACCTACCATCTATCACTCTTCAAAGAAATATGATGCTTAAACATTAAATTTCTTTTTTTGGTGTTTGGAAACCAGATGTACAGCTTTACATCCTTCGCGATGCAGCTGAACGAGCTGCATAAGGACATGGAGGGGGTCATCCCGCAGACCGACTGCCGGCTCAGACCGGACATAAGGGCCATGGAGAACGGCGACATCGGTAACGCCTTTTTGTTTTGCTTTTTTTTTTTTTAAACGAAAATAAACTTTTAGTTGAATCCTCCTCGTCACGACCTAAGTACTCGACTTCCTCGTCTCAAACAGACCTGGCGAGCGAGGAAAAGAAGAGGCTGGAGGAGAAGCAGAGAGCCGCCCGTAAAAACCGCACTAAATCTGACGAGGAGTGGAAGACCAGGTCAGGGTTATTCTCTTATTTATTTTGTCATTAAATCTCTCACCAGGCTGCTTATCCACGAAGGAGCCAGATGATTTTAAACGCACATCATAATCGTCTGATCTTATTTTTTTCTCCCCTCCCCCTCCCCCCAACCAGAAACGTCTTTGTGTTGTGTTGCTCTGAATTGCTCCAGATTAACCTCTGTTTTTTTTATCTCGGTTTTTCACATTTGGTCGGCTGCGTCTTGGCTTTGATGCCAAGGACTCCTCCCCTCGGCCCGAGGTTAGAGCGGCTCGCCGTTTGACTGACGCACTCTGACGTGTTCTGTGTGGTCATGTGACCCTGTGTGTTTTCCAAAAAACATCCTAATCTCTCTGTCTCCCTGTACGGCAGGGAGACTCGCAGTGTGAAGATATTTAATCCCCTCCTCTTCTTCCCTTCGCTAAAGCTTCACTCACTGCCACTAGAAGCAGTTACTCAAACGCTACAGGCATCCTCCCTCCATATCCCTTATTTAAAACAAAAAAAAACTAGAGTTAATGTTAGCTGAAAGCAATCAACCTGATCTCCTCACATCTAAATGATGATCCATACCCTGAAGATAAAGCATGCCCGGTCTTCGTTCCTCCCCCTCTATGATTTGCTCGAGTGTGGTTTGGCGCTGCGCTTCCTAAACGCCTTCCCTCTCTTCTCAGGTGGTTTCAGCAGGGGCCGAACCCCCACACCCGCTCTCAGGACTGGCTCTTCTCTGGCGGATACTGGGACAGGAGCTACAGCCAGCTGCCGGATATATATTAATCCATTTTGTGCACAAGAGAAAGAAAAAAAACAAAACAAAAAAAAAGAGAAAGAAATCGCATCTGTTCGTCAAATATCACCAATAATCGTTTGATTCTCTTTCATTTCTTTTTTTTTTTTTTTTAATTAATAACTACACTAATTATAGGCACTTTGGGAAGTTTTCACCTGAACATTGTGGCCTTATTCTCAGTTATTATGGGAGGGAGAAAGTCACTAATTAAATGTAGTTTGATGATGCTTTGAGATGTATTATTTGTATTTACACTGAAATACTTTTTTCTTCTTGACTTTTAGCACAATGGACTGGGAGTCTATAGTTTGTTTGTTTGTTTGTTTGTTTTTTTTTAGCATTTATCTTCTTTTAAATGTTCATAGTTGTAAATCTTTGTATATATCCTCCACATCTCCAGCCATCACTGACCTTGGCTTTATATTCTCCATCACTCTGGAGCTTTGTCTGTTTTGCCTTGTACAGTTACATGATTCTTTTAAAGCCTTCTTACATTTGACGCTGTGTATTTCCTCTCTCATTAACTCCCACTTTAAACATGAGCATAGCCGGATTTTTTTTTTTTTTTTTTTTTTAAATCATCCTGTCTTTGTGCTCCGTTTTTATTGGAGCGTGTGTAAAAATTGAGCGCTGTAAAGAGCTGAAGTTGGATCTGATTTCTGCTGTAAATTTAAACAAAATGTCGAACGTTGTACAAACTGAGCGATTTGTGCTGGAAACCATTTGTACAAAATGGAGAAAAACTATAATTTGAGTCCCTCATAAGAATGTAATTTCACCATTTCTAGTTGTATTTTCCTATATTGAGCTTTGAAATTGTACATTTCTTATCTAAATAAAACATTTCAGTCCACTCCTGTGTGTTTTCACTGTTGCCGTTCATAACTTGACATCAAGCAAGGCTGAGGCAACAATGTCTCAAAAGTGAGCAACACTGCCACCTGCAGGTGGGGGTTAACAGCCACATAAACCTGGGATGTTTTTGACCATTTTTTGGGAATTTGCAATAAACTCACAAATTCGCATTAGCGCGGGGATCTGTTGGGTTTGCGTGAATTTCCGCAGCGAAAGCAGCTATTAGCCGCTATTAGCTTCTGCTTCCTCAGCACTGCAGCCAGTCTGACACAGTCATCCATTCAACACCAAACCTTCACCAAATAGAGCAGAGCAGACTCATTTGACTCTGTGAATATATACATATATATATTATATATATATGAACAGTGCTCAAAAGAATAAAGGGACCTTGTAAACAACACAATATAACTCCACTTAAATCAAACTTATGTGAAGTCAAACTGTCCACTTAGGAAGTAGCACTGATTGACAGTCAATTTCGCATGCTGTGGTGCAAATGGAATAGACAACAGGGGGAAATTATTGGAAATTAGTTCAGGTCTTCTGGTTCTGGTTCTGGTTCTGCTCTGCATCCACAAAACCAGAACCAAACAAGGAGAAGAAGCATTCAGCTTCTATGCACCACAAATCTGGAACAAACTTCCCAAAAACTGTAAAACAGCTGAAACAGTGAGTGCCTTTAAATCTCGACTAAAAAACCACCTGTTTAGAGTTGTATTTGAAACGTAATCAATTACGAATTTAACAGTGGCACTTGACGTAATGCAATGTTTTGGATTGTTGATTCTATGTTGCATGACTCTGTGCTTTTGTGTTTGTTATGATGTAAAGCACTTTGAAATGCCCTGCTGCTGAAATGTGCTATACAAATAAAATTCGATTTGATTTAGCAAGACACACTCAATAAAGGGGTGGTTCAGCAGGTGGGGACCACGGACCACTTCTCAGTTTCTATGCTTTCCGGCTGACATTTTCACTTTTGAATATTGCTGGTGCTTTCGCGCTCGTGGTAGCATGAGACGGACTCTACAATCCACACAAGTGGTTCAGGCAGTGCAGCCCATCCAGGATGGCACGACAATGCTACCTGTGGCAGGAAGGTTTGCTGTGTCTGTCGGCGAAGTGTCAAGAGGCTGGAGGCGCTACCAAGAGACAGGCCAGCACGCCAGGTTTGTCCCGTAAAACTTGAACCTGGTCAAGTTGGCTCTCTGAATCTTTCTCCTTCTCTTGCAAAACTTTGATCTCTTGCGATGTTTTTTGGAAGAGATCTTCCTTCTCATCTGTCAGGTTCTCGACGAGATGCAGATTCTCGTTTGCTCTTCCTAGATTAGCCTCTTTCTCACGTCTGACCTCCTGCTGATACGTTTCCGCTCGTTTCAGTCCAGAAACATCGCTTTCATACTTGCAGTCGAGTTTTACAATAGCAATAAGGGCACAGTAATGCAAGAACACATTCTCAAGGATCAACGACCTTTAAATACTAATGAACATTTAAATACTGGAACTGGAAGACATTTTAACGACCCAAAATAAAATAAAGAAAACAACAAAAACAACACATAAAATAAATTATGAAGTCTCCGTAAATAAAATTATCTTTAATTTTAATTATCTTTGATGGTACAGTTGAGACCAAAGCACCAGACTGACGACTTTTATCATTCAGTTTTTGGTAAAAAAAGAGAAAAACGATAAATCAAGAAAATGAAAATTTATCATGCGATTAATTTATTTACTGCTTATTGTGACAGGCATAGATTGAGCTACCTCATAGAGACACTGATTTTAAAGATACCCCTACTTACTACTTATTTAATCTATCAGCCATCCGCTGCTTTTATACATACTGCATTTTACCACTCCTTTAAATTAATCTAGTTTCATTAATAAAGACGCTCAAATACTACATTTTACCATCTTGCATTTTTAATGGCAGCTCGAGAGCAGGCAGCTGGGACTCCAGATGAGCCTTCAAGGCTAAATCTGGTGTTATTGTCGTTATGGACCCAAAATTCGTTATGAGCCTCCCGCTCTCAAGTTGAGATCAGACGGAGAGGAACTGGCCGTGGTCTGTAAAGTGAAGCACTCCATCTGATGGCCAAATGTGGAGCAGCAGGCTGAGACGAGACCAGCTGATCGGTTTTCTGTCAACTGGCTGCAAACCAGAGCTCTGCATGCGAGTTTGTGGATGTTAATGCGTTCGTAACACAAAATAGAACCACTCGTACGGTTAGCAAGAGACACTTTAACCTCCTTCAGCAGCTCAGAGATCTTCACCAGGCCGTATCAAAGCTTGAAAATTAGTTTTGAATGCATTAACAGGGGGGCTGAATTTAATAAACATTCAATTCGTATTCCTAATAGGCTGCGCTTGTGCAGCCTTTTAAGCGCGTTTCTGTTGGTGCAGTTTTGACTCTTCGTTTGCTTGTTTTGCATTAAGTGTCCTGTTAAAGTCAGTCTCTGCGTAAAGCTCGAGGAGCTTAAGTGTGTGATAGTTTTGTTTATGAGCGGTGGCAGGATGGACGGATGGGAGGGTTGGAGCGTCGCCTGCAAAAAAAAAAAAAACAAGGCTCTCAATTTACCAGTTCGTCTAGTGCAAAATAGGACTTTAGCCCTTTACTGCACATGTTTTTTTTTGAGAATCTAAATTGCGTGAACACACGAGTTTTCTCCTTTTTGTTTAAAAACGAACACGTCCAAACGTGGTAGGAAACCAACAGTTTTCATATAATTACAAGTAGCTGTGGACCATCTTCAGAAAGAACCTAAATTAAGTTAAATAATCAAGTGTAAGTGGGTGACCACAGACGCTGACACTTATGGACTATAGTACTGAAACGTAAATGTTGGTCAATTTGATGGTTTCTTGGACACTCACTGGCAGGATGCAATGCTGGTAATAGTCATTTATCGTTTATCGTGATAAATCTGTTATGATAAGAATTTTGATTTATTGCTGTCATGGTGA
>CAEGAE010017550.1:0-34607 GCA_903067095.1 Girardinus metallicus | reverse complement strand
CCTTTCACACGTTTGTTGGGCGAATTCGCCGCTGCGATTTCCTCCTCATCAGTGAAAGAAAGTGCTGGCAAATTAAGGAAGGATGATGAAAAGGACCGGAGGAGAAACATTTTTCTTAGAGTACTTGAAATACAGCCAATAAAACAGGAAGTACCCCAGCCCTATCAGATGCAGCTTCCGGTTGTCGTGAAAAAGGTCTATAACAATCACAAAACGAACTTCGTGACTCATTAGTTGACGTTCGATTTAAGAACCTTTACGACTCTACCAGAGAACATAGATATATATGCGCATAAAAACACATTTCTACTGACCTGTGGTATGATAAAGACGACACACACACATGTTGAGCTTCCTTCACATTCAACCAGAAGATTTATTCTTCTTGTGTGCTCAATCTTCTCTATGCCACCCACGCGACATCGCCCCTAGCGGTTGTGTGTGAAATTGCATGGACTAACTGAAATAACACTAAAGAGCTTATTACAACGAGAAATTAAAGATACAAAATGAAAAATTATATTGGGGTGCCTATTTTTTAAATTATTGTTTTTATCTACTAATAACTTGTTTTTCACCCCTCTACAAATACATTGATTTATGCTTATCCAAGGATTTATATATTTGATAATATTAAAAATGACATTGTATTGATTTGACCCGTATAGGGTGTTTAATATTTTAGAGAATTGTTTGCTAATCATAGCAGAGCCCTCCACATGCAGTTGTAATCTTTGTAAATGTGTAAAAATTCTTGGAAGTAAAATAAATACATTTATCATTCATTACACCAGCATAATTTAAAAAAAAATGACTTTTAAAAATGCAACCACTAGGAAATGTGCTTAAATTAAGAAATTTCTATATTAATCAAAATTATTAGTTCATACATCCCACACAACAAAGGATGGCTTTTCTTTTTTTCATGCTTTTAATCGAGGTATAAAGTAAAGGCAGCAGAATAATTAAAATAGTTAAGAATGTACCAATTGTTTACAAAAGAGATGACTTTTTCAATAAAGCTATTCACACATCTTTGTATGTTAGATTCGAGTCACCTCAAAATATTGTCTTTATATATATGTTAAATGTACTTCTTTCATTTGAATCCATTTTCCTCTTCACACTCTTGAACAGCCCCTGCCAAAATCCTATCATTTGGAGGTACGGTAACCACTCCCTGGATGAAGGAGGTGCGTCTGCCTTGTAGTTCCGTAGGTGAACCAACACCTACTATCAAATGGACCAAAGATAGGTAACCATCCTTCCCATGTACTGTGTATCTGTCACTATGCTTTTATAATTGTTTCTTCTCTTCTTTTAGTGAGGACACAGCAATCCCGGTGTCTCTCGATGGACAACGCCTCATTCTGGCCAATGGGACGCTGGTGCTGCGATCCGTCAAAGCTGAAGACTCTGGTTATTACACCTGCACAGCCACCAACACATTGGGCTTCGACACTATCATAGTCAACCTTTTGGTGCAAGGTATGAGAATATGGGTTCAATGGCAGCATGTGGCATTCATAAAAAAAAAAAAAAAAGAATGTATTCAACAAGCCATTCATCAGCAGCCATGATTCTGCCGCAGCAGGAAAGAATAGGCTCTGAACTCTCTATGTTCTTCCACAGTCCCTCCAGATCAGCCTCGTCTTACCGTTTCCACCACTTCCACCTCCTCCATTACTCTCGCCTGGATTCCAGGAGACAATGGAGGCAGCTCCATCAGAGGTGAGTTGCTGTACTAAAACGAAGGTTTTCTTTGTGTTGTCCCAACACAATGATAAATTCAGCTGACATGACAAGTCAAGACACCAGGCTGGCTTAGTGAGAGAGAGATGAGACGTTGATTTTACAGTGCATCCGGAACATATTCACATTGGTTCTGTTAGGATCTCTTGTTGCTTGAACTTCTAGCTTCAGTTTTTTTTTTCCTCTTTTTGACTATTTCTCTATTGTGTTTTTTCCCTATCTCTTACCGTTTTAGGTAATTCCTTGTCTCGATTCACTTTGGTTGTATTTTGGATTTTTTTTTTTTTATGTAGATTAACATTTTCTGTCTCTTACAATTTCAGAGTACTTTTCCCCTTCTCATTTCTCTGACCTGGTTAACCTTTACATCTCAAAGAATTTGAATATTTCATAATCCATCCATCCATTTTCTAACACCTTTGTCCCTAGTGGGGTCAGGAGGGGTGCTGGTGTCTATCTCCAGCTAACTTTCCGGGTAAGAGGCGGGGTCACCCTGGACAGGTCGCCAGTCTCCTGGGGCAACACAGAGACAGACAGGACTAACAAACATGCACACACACACCTAGGCAGAATTTAGAGAGACCAATTAACCTGACAGTCATGTTTTTGGACTGTGGGAGGAAGCTGGAGTACCCGGAGAGAGCCCATGTATGCACCGGGAGAACATGCAAACCCCATGCAGAAAGACCCCGGGCCGGGAATCGAACCCAGGACCTTCTTGCTGCAAGGCAACAGTGCTTCCCACTGCTCTACTGTGCATAAAGGAGCAATATATTTTGTCAGTCATCTCAAAAAGTGAATTTCTTTGCATAGAGCTTCGTTACAGTTGAAGGTTAATCCTTTTTTAACTAAGTGGTATTATTCTTTTTCAAAAAGATCTCGGCAAGTAAAATATAATTCAGTTCTCTCTGATTCTATGTTTAGTAGCACACGGGCCTCCCAAGGTTGCGTCAGTTCGCCTTACCTTTTTATTTTGTACACAAATGAATGTGTTAGTTCTCAACCCAATCAGTACATAATAAAATTTTCAGATGATATTGTTATTCTGAGTTTCTTAACAGACAATCCCGACAGTCATAAAGCTGCTGTAGATAAGTTTTATGGTGCGACTCTCATAAGCTACAGATAAACGCCTCCAAAACTGTTTAATTATTTATAAATCCTAAATCAATCAGTGACCGGAGTCCTATAGCCATACATGGCTGCTCCATCAAACAAGTCACATCTTTTAAATATTTCGGTTTGTACATAGATGGCGATCTGAGTTGGCGCACACATGTGACAAATGTATGTGCCAGTGTCTTTATTTTCTTAGACGACTTCGATTGTGTGTCATATCTAAAATAACAATGTTGATCTTTTATAGGGCAACCATCGAGTCTATTCTTAGATATGGCATCATTGGATGGTTTGGAAGTCTTACTGTTAAATTAAAAACTCAAATTCAAAGTCTGCTGAAGATGGCAAGTAAGATTATCAACACTCCAGATCCATCTTCTCCACAGCATCTGTTTGAGCAGGCTACCATCAGGCACGCTCAGAACATCTTGTCTGATGGGTCACATGTACTCGCATCAGAATATGTTCTTATGAACTCTGGGAGAAGGTTCAGAGTTCCCTTGTGCAAATGTAACCGTCTGAAACATTCATTTGTACCACTCTCCATTAATCTGATAAATGGCAGACTAGAGGGGCCTGGACAGAGTAACGGGAGGTCCAGACGATGACCAAGAGTAGTATGTATTGTATGTCAATGGAAATGGTTATGGGGAGGTACTGAAAATCTGACATTTGTGCTTTTAATGTATTTATTCATTGTCCTTTTGGATGGGCTTTTATTGTTGTATTGCAGTTTTGCCCCTGCTTCCAAGATAAATTTCTCCTATTGGAGACTAATAAAATTATCTTATGTTATCTTATATTATCTTACACATAGAATAAAATGTTCCTATAGCATGATTCTGCCACCACCACGCTTCACTGGTGGTCTGGTGATGGAATCGTGCCTGGTTTCAAATTCAGTTCAATTCAATTGAACTCAAAAATACTTTATCATGAGCCTTTTGTTAAGGAGTGGTTTTTGTCTGGCCGTTCTACTTTACAAGCCTCATCAGTAGATCACAGATTGTTCTTCTGGAAGGTTCTCCTCTCTCCACGGAGGAATGGTGGAGGTCTGACATAGTGACCATCAGGGTCTTGCTCACCCCCCTGACTTTTCTCCACCGATCGCTCAGTTTTTTGACCAGCCAGCTCTAGGAAGAGTCCCGGTTTTTCCAAACTTCTTCCATTTACCAGTGATGGAGCCCATTGAGCTCATTGGGACCTTCAAAACCGCAGAAATATTTCTGGATCCTTCCCCAGATTTGTGCCTCAAGACAAACCTGTCTCTGAGGTTCATAGACAATTCCTTTGATTTTATGCTTGGTGTTTGACCTCTGACCTGATGTCAACTGTGGGACCTTATATAGACAGGCGTGTGCCTTTCCAAGACAAGTCCAATCAACTGCATTGACCACAGGTACACTACGTTTAAACTGCAGAAACCTCTGAAGACTGACTTTATACACTTCTGAATAAGGCTGTATCATAACAAAACGTGAGAAAATTGAGCGCTGTAAATACTGTCCAGAAGCACTTTAATGTACGGTACACGGACATGTTGTTCAGAAGACTTTGCAATTTAAGTGTTTTATTGATTTTCTGAGAAACTGAGTTTTGAGTTTTCTTTACATTCAAGCCCTATCCTTTAAATTAACAGGAATAAACCTGTGAAATGTATTGCTGTTTTATGGATCTACTGTGTACAATGTATTAATTTAATTACTTAAGTAACTTTTTGATTACATTTGATGAAAAAGTCACCACTAAATTCTTACTGGCTTGTTTCTGTATATCACTGTTTGCTTTTGATGTTTTTTTTTTGTGACGTGCCACATTTTTAGTGTTCGTTTTGATCCATCAATTCATTGAGTGGTGTCCTGCTTTTATGCTTCTCTGTTGACTGTGTGCCTATCTGATTATCGTACTATTGGTGATCTCTTTGTGTGGAAGGCTGCAGTGTGTGTGGCTGAATGGGCATGCATGCAAATGAAGTTTCAGCTGCTGTCTTTGTTCATGCCATTTGTCAGGATAGGGGGGTGGTGGGAGCGTTGCAGATTCAGCTGTCTGATTTCATGCTGCAGTTATTACCTATATGACACATCAAACATCAGTTGTGTGGTCATTTTTTAACATTGTGTATAACTTTGTCCAGGGTTTAATTTTGTGCAGTATTTAATTAAAAAAAAGATGAACTTTGAAGAAATTAGATTTCAAAAGTGATTTCATTAAGTGTTTATCGTACCCAAATCTGACACTTTTTTTTTTTACATACCAGTAACCAACCTGGAAGAAACGCTCAAAAAAGCAAGCAAACAAACAAAAAAAAACCCCTTGTGCATTCAATGTGCACATCCAAATGGAAAGCAATAAAAACAGTGAGCTGGACATGCAGTTTCAAATAATGGTGCTCCACACTCTGGTATTTGCATACATCGTTCTGTGCTGCATATATGCATAATCCCATCTGTATATATTTTGTGAATACCAGAATGCCTGCCTGCTTGTAAGGCCATCTGTGCAAGGCAATGCTCAAGGTTCCCATAAACAAACATTTCTGCATTAATTCTAAATTGGCAACAGTAAACATTTATGCTCGTTCTGAGTTTTCCATTCAGTTTGCACAGGAATGATAAAGAAAAGGTACTGAGAACTACATTTATAAATACTTTAAGGTGGTAAAATTAGTATTATTTTAAAATCAGTTTTAAGTTAGTATCTTTTTGCGTTATTACAGCTTCGTAGCTGTGCCATTCTGTTCTGTGGCAGACTTTGAAACTTCAAAACACAGCTCAAATTTTGCATAGTAACCAATGCAAAGCTTCGGACTCAGTCACACCATCTGTTAGAAAGAAAATGAGGGGAAAGCAGACAGTACAAAAGGATTAAAATACAGAGTGGACACATTCAGATATGCATAATTGCATAGAGAGGAAGAAGAGGCAAAGACCGACAGAGGATGGATAGAAATACTCCCGTAGCAGGAGGGAGCTGGCTCCGCAACGAAGCTGATTATAAAAACAGTCACCATATTGCAAACCCGCATTTGCATAGATGCTCAGTCAGCGCCATCCCAGGCTTTGGGTTTGTAGGTAACTAATGGCGGCGTAGATGGAAAGCAGCAACACTTTCTGTCTATTTGGACTTCACTGAAAGCAAAGAGTAGTGTTTCATTGCCATCTTGTGGACAGTAAAGGTACCAACATCATAACGTTTGGAAGGGGCTGCAACAAAGCACTCAAAAGTAATCAGTTAGTAATCAGTATCCACCTCTCATAAAATGCAGTTTTTTGTGATGTAAAAAATCAGATCAGAATAACTAATTCCCTAACTTTTTTCCATGTATTTCTAAGCAAATTTGTTAGAATTTCCCATTAAATTATTATGTTGTTCATTTGGATGTATACTTTGACTCAGGTACAAAAGAACAAGGATCATTATGAGTATTGTTTGTCTTTCTTTCCGTGTAGGCTTTGTGCTACAGTATTCTGTAGATAACACAGAAGAATGGAAAGATGTTTTCATCAGTTCATCAGAGCGTTCATTTAAACTGGAGAACCTGCGCTGTGGGACCTGGTACAAAGTCAAGCTGGCTGCCAAGAACAGCGTTGGAGCTGGACGCATCAGCGAGATCATTGAGGCAAAGACCCACGGGCGAGGTAGCGGCAGAAGAAATTGAATCTAAGAGATTTACAGCAACATTAACAGGCATATAAAAGAGGAGACAATATCATGGTAAAAAGAAGGAAGATCCCCTTAAAAAGCTGGGATATGTATGTAGCATGTACCTTCAGTTTTAAAGTTATATGTATTTTTGCACAAGCTTTATTATAATTACATTAGTGCTGTGCATTAACATAAACAAGCGCTCGGGTATTCAAAGTAACATTTTCTGGACTTTTTCAAGAACTTTGAACTTAAAAGTGTTATAGTAGCTGTTGGTTTGGAGATGCAGCAGAGGTGAGCATTGGAGTAAAACTGCAGCCTAATTTATTCAGTCCCTTATGACTTTGTTCTTTTACCATTGCTTAGGTACAGTAAGTATAGTCAAGTACAGCTTAGATGTCGCATCAAGAATGCCAGTTTCATATAGCACTTACAGTGGACATGATTAGGAAAAATGTAGTCCTAATGGGCACATTTTCTATCAAAGTTAGACTCATTTTTCTTTCTGACAACTTCAGTGAGGAAATATGTGAACAACTGTGCTGGGAATAAAACCCAGTTTATGTGAAAAAGAGAGCAGGAGACGATTAAACAGGTGTAATTTATTGACCAGAGCCAAGGTTTGCAAATACCCTGCAGTGACATAATCAATAAACTAATTAGAACTGAATATATGTAGTTGTGTAGTTGAAACCAGATGACTACTTGAGTTGTATGACAAAACACAGCCTTTTTTCGTCACTGTCTGAGAGTAAATTAGATTAAACACTTCCTGTTTTAGAACAGCTATGATAACCACAAATTATGTCTCTGTGCTAAATAATGAGAGATGGAGATATTTTTTATTTCTTTAGTAATAAAGCAATCTTGGTGAAGTTGAGATTCACCAAGATTGCTATATCTTACAATTTCTGAACACCATTATGATGATGGGTTAACTGTTTTGATGACTTAATTTATGTTTTTACGTTTAGCAGATGCTTTTATCCAAAGTGACTTTAAAAGAAGGTTATAAGGATGCACTAAATATCAAAGTTATTTAAGTTATTTAAAAAGACCATTAACAAGGTTCTGTCAGACAGTATAGAAATAGAGTGCAGACTTGGAGGGAAGTGCAGTAGAGGGGCAACTGTGGATGTATTTGTAAGCGACGTCTTACAAATACTTCCTTTGGTTACATCATGGGGAAATAAAAAGAAATCAGGTATGTTATCAAGAAGAAAAAACCTTGTCATGTCTGGTTCATCCTTGATGACAAATTTCTCATCTCTAAAGGTGCCAAATTTGTATTCAAACTATTACACTAAAGTTTAAACATCATAGGAATGTCCAGCAGTCATACTGTAGCCCTTAGGTCTGACAAGGACTGTGTTCAGGAGATGAACGTGCTGTGATGCAAAATGGGTAACTTAATATCATAGCAAAAGAAAGAGACCTTGTGAAGATACTGGCTGAAGTTTGATATTTGGCAAGTCCCTTTTCGACGTTCGCTGAAATGCCATTTAGTGAGGATGAGGCACTGGATTCTTAGATTTTTCTTAGTTGTAAAAATACTTAATCTACCACCAATGCTATTGTATAATCTATGTCATAATAACTGGTGATATTCATGCCAATAGAGAAATATAAACTGATCCATCTTGGTGTTTTGCTTTTTTAGAACCTCAGTTCAACAAGGACCAGCCTATCTTCACCTACGTTAACTCTACCCATGCTCGCCTCAACCTGCAGGGCTGGGCCAGCGGAGGCTGTCCTATCACCTCAATGACACTGGAATTCAGACCAAAAGGTGGGGCATTTTTTGTTCAGTTTTAAACTACTAAATATATTCTTGATAAAAAAAAAAAAAAAAAAAAAACATCTGTAAGGATGCAACATTTATCAAGATCGTGCAGCCTTTACTGACGGTTTTCCAGCTAATCCCATAGTAAAATAAAACGAACTTGAGATGAAAGTTTGTATTTGTACAGGTATGTGGACATGGCAGCATGTCCGCACCAACGCCACCACAGATGTGTTTCTGGCAGAACTACGTGAAGGCACCTGGTATGAGTTGAAGATGAAAGCATGCAACAGTGCTGGCTGTGGCAACCAGAGTTCTCAGTTTTCAACACCAAACTATGATGGCAGTGAGTAGATACTCTTTCTCTTTGTCTGTTCATTTGTTTTGAGTGATTATCTTTGTTGGTCGACATTTTATTTTAACAGTAGGACCTAAAATACTATAGTCACAAAGAAGCCATTGCCAATATCCTCCTGGTTGTATACAGGCACCATTCCTCCCATTAAGTCCCCCTTGGAAAAAAATGATGATGTGAAGAAACTGTTTTCAATCGGCTGTCCTGTGATTCTGGTGACTCTTGGGGTTGCGCTGCTGTTTGTCGCCATTCGCAAGAAACGCAAAGAGAAGAGGCTGAAGAGACTCCGAGGTACGTGACTGTGTGAGAAAAGAGAAAACGCATAAACACAATAAAATTGGAGCAGAGTGAGATTCCGTTACAATATTCTAAGCAGTTCATTTCTTACCTTGGCAATTTTATTGACTATTATTGGTGCAGCAACATTGAGGTCCTCTGGAGGGATCTCAACAAAATTTTTTGGGGCAGAATAAAATAATGTTTTCAGAAATATAGAAAACCACAGAATTTGCAGTTATTGTAGTATTATTCAGTCAATTTCAGTATTCAGTAACTGATTCCAATGTGGTTTTAATGCCAGGAAGTTTTCACATTGCTTAGTTTGTTTTCACAAATAACATTTACATATACTGCAAGTTGCATGCCACTTAAAAAATTTTGACTAATCTGTCCAGTGTAGGATTATCCAGTTCAGTTTTTTACATTTTGAACTGGAGATTATCAAATACTGATCAAACTGTGAAATAGCCCTTCAGTTTAGAGTTGATGGGAAACTCTAAAGCAGGTTATAATCCTAGTATAGTTAGAAGCTAACGGCTAGCCACAGCAATCTTAGAGTGCTGAAATACAGCTGTCAGTTATACAGTTTTCATATTACTGAGTGTTATCACTATGCCCGATGAGAAGTCTTTATAAGATGACTCCATGAAGACAACAGTGAAAATCCAGAGCAGGTGGTTTTGAAGACGTCAGACTAAGAGCTGGTAGGAAATGGACTAAGATCAAAGTGGAAAGATCTCTCTTCTCAAAACATAGCAGCTACTTATTCTTTGATCCATCATCACTTTTGCATTGTGCTGAACACAATGCTTAGTTGGTTATTTACAAAATAAGTGATCAAGGTTTTAAGGTTAAAATAAAATAAGTTACCATAAATTGCTTTGACGTTTTTGAGATTGAACCTAACTTTAGGACACAGATCTGGGAAATCAGATTTTTTTTTAACAGGGTCATGTCAAACAAAGTTGTCAGCGGGGAAGGCACAAGTAGGTCACTTATTGTCTTTGGGAATCTATCCCAAGCCAGAAGCTTTAACGGAGTTTCCAGAGTTTCATTATGCTGGCAACGTAAATCATAGTCTAACACTGAGTGACAAACACCAGAAACTGTCCTGCTAAACAGGACAAAGAGCTGATATAAATTAATCACAATTGCAACTCATTTAGCGTGTCTTGTCCTTTCTTGAAATCCCATATCAAAAACAGAATTTGATCGTCTTGGCCCTATTTTGTAGTTGTTGGCACCATTTTGCAATTAAGCAAAATTAAGACATTTGCTTCCAAGAGACCCGTTGAACCACAGAGAAAATATCACAATGACTTGTGGCTGCTATATAAATATATTAACTAATAAAAGAATAATTATTTATATGTATATAACTATATGTATATTATATTTTCTGTTCTCTTAGATGCCAAAAGCCTGGCAGAGATGCTCATTAGGTGAGATACATTATTTTGTGACCCAGATTCCAACATTTTATTTAGCTTTATCTAAAGAAGAAACTTAAATTTACCCTGAAAGTCAGCTTTATGCGTTTTCTGAAAGACACTGGTGATTGTGTATGCTAATCTTGTTTCTCTGAATTAGTAAAAACAACCGCAGCTTTGACACGCCAGTGAAAGGACCTCCTCAGGGCCCACGGCTACACATTGACATCCCCAGAGTGCAGCTGCTAATTGAGGACAAAGAAGGCATCAAGCAAATTGGTGAGAGAAAAAAAAAGCAATGAGAAGGTTGTGTATGTTTCACATTTACTGGGTTAAGTAGTCTGTAGATTAATAACAGTTACATTTTGCCTGTTGTAGGAGATGACAAGGCCACTATTCCTGTGACAGACACAGAGTTCAACCAAACTGGGAATCCTCAGAGCTTCTGCACTGGTGTTTCTGTCCATCACCCTGCCCTCATCCAAAACACAGGTCCTTTGATAGACATGTCTGACATCAGACCAGGAACCAGTATGTGTTCTTTTCCATCACTGTTCATTTTACCAGAAACCTCTAGTGCAAATGCCATATTTATCATAGAGTAATTGGTATAAACATCGACTGTGAAAAATTTCTGCTTTTCTGCTCAATTTCTTGTCACATATCAACTTTTTGTCACGGTACTGGGGACAAATATTGGTTCACAAATATTAAGCTGTGGTTTTTGTTGTTTTTTTTTTTGCCTGTAAATGTTCATCCATTTTCTTGACTGTAAACTCTGTCTGTACATATGTGCGTCTCCTTTATTTATTAGTTGTTGTTTTTTTCTGCTTGCCACCAGACCCAGTGTCAAGGAAGAGTGTCAAGTCAGCCCACAGCATCAGGAACCGCTACTCCAGTCAATGGACTCTGACCAAGTGTCAGGCTTCAACGCCAGCCCGCACTCTCACTTCAGACTGGCGCACAGTTGGTTCTCAGCATGGTATCACTGTCACAGAGAGTGACAGCTACAGTGCCAGCCTCTCACAGGACACAGGTTGGTACAAGGGTGAAATGACACTTACAGCCATTAACATGTACCAAATAAACTGTGCAGAGAAGTGGAGGAGAGTGTGATTTTTGAGCACTTGAGTGCATAAAATCCTGGACAAAATGTACTTTCTTCTTATGCCACAGACAAGGGGCGCAACAGCATGGTGTCCACCGAGAGTGCCTCCTCCACCTACGAAGAACTAGCAAGAGCCTACGAGCATGCAAAGCTGGAGGAACACCTGCAACATGCCAAATTTGAGATTACAGAGTGCTTTATATCCGACAGCTCATCTGATCAGATGACCACAGGTACCAATGACAACGCAGACAGTATGACGTCTATGAGCACACCATCAGAGCCCGGTATCTGCCGTTTCACTGCCTCACCGCCCAAACCCCAAGACTACGATCGTGGCAAGAATGTAGCCGTGCCCATTCCACACCGCGCCAAGAGTAAGTGGCCGCTGCATAATGTTTCCCATTTATTTTAGAGCTCCTATGCATATGTGAAAATAATATGTTCCGTATTTAAAGCCCATTAGCGCTCTTATGTCCTGCTATTCTATGCTATGCTATGTTATGCTATACAGGGGGTTTTGATACCTTTTCTATGTACATTTATTATACATCATTGTAAAGCTATGACTTTTTGGGATTCCAATGATGTATACTAAGCAAGGATATAATCAAAATTGTAGACACAGTAAATGCAGTATAATGTTCCAGTCATTGTTTGAAATGTCATATGATTAATAGAGCAGAGCCTTTTCAAACAGGAAGGTCTTTTTCCATCTTCAAGGGTCCAATTTATGTCCTCCAATAAAATAGTTCGTCCACAGCAAGTCTTGCGCCTACAGTCAAACATAATCTGCCACTGAAAATCTTTGAAGTTTTCTTCAGATAGATTATTTTTAATTCAACATTTAGCCTTTTGTTTTGAGAAGGATCTTAAAGTTAAATTTGAGCTATTGTTTTTTTCCTCTCCAGGCGACTACTGCAACCTGCCCCTGTACATGAAGTCCGATCCCTTTTTCCGAAAGCAGTCAGAACACCATGACCCATGTCCAGTTGTTCCACCACGCGAAGCCTCTATTCGTGGCCTAGCCCAGCGGGCGTACCACAGCCAGGGCCGTCACGTGACTATGGACTCTGCAAAGCAACAGGCTCTGACCATGGGCCACTCCGGCCTGTCAAACCTCACTTCCTCTGGGGCGTCTTCTGGAGGAGCAACAGGAGGCGGCGGTGGAGGCAGCGGAAGTGGAGGCTTGTCTGCTAGCTCCAGCAGCTCCACGCTTCCCCAGCGGACTCTCACCATGCCTAGCTCCTCTGCTTCTGCGGCTCAGAGTGCTGCTGCCGCTGCCGCAGCCACCGCTGCTGCAGGGGGGGCATCATCTTCCTCTGGCGGTGGGGCAGCAGGGACCTCAGGGGGGACCCCTGGAGGTGCCTCTTCTTCCTCCGCCAAAATGGGAGGATCCAGAGACTCTCTCCTGGAGAGTAGCTCTTCGGGATTAGGCAGACTGCAGAAGCAGAGGGATGGGGGGTCAGGAGCCTACTCCAAGTCCTACACACTGGTGTAGCCTGCCATTAGCGAGGCCTGTCACTGTAACTCTTAATACAATGCTGGTTCAGCCAGCGTTTGCCTGGAGCCTCTATGGTGAATCGGGGTGACGAACATACACATGCACAGCTTACCCGTCAGTGCCTGTGCTGTGCCAGCCTGCAGGGAGCTGGTTGGGCTCCCCTCAACACAACTGTTTCAAGGGGTCAGAGTTGGGTGTCCACAGCACAGGGGCTTGCCTTTCTTTCTGCCTGATTGTGTTCCGTTATATTTGTGTAATTTCTCTCTTTCTCTCTCTTTATCTCTCTCTTTCTGTTTTTTAAATCACCCTGGAAATCACTTGCCAAAACAAAAATGATTTATCTGTTCAGTCTATCTTCATTTTCAGGCAAGGACACAGAATTTATGCACAATATGCTTTTAACTTGCACTGTCTTGCTTTCTATAACAAGACAGCTGTAGATTGAACCAGGTTGCTTAAGAGGTGTGTTGAGGTTTAATTTTTAATTTTTTTTTTTAAAACAATATGTAACCTTTATGTTCTCTGATGGAAGATTCGTTCATATCTCAGCATTGTGCCACGGCAGGATGCTTTTGCTGTATGCACAAATCCCCAGCCTCTGTTACTTTGGCTCTGTAAGGTTAGTCCATCATAGATCCATACAGTAGAGGCGGAGGAATCACTCTTGTACATGCAATGGATGACCCAGCATTGCGGTCACAATGGAAGATTTTATAGGAAGAGGAGCTAAAAGTGTCAAGCATCATTGAGTGAAATTTAGATTCTTTTTTTCTTTTATCCAAAAGGTTTAAGTTTCTTTTCAGACGATGGAAGTATAACCCCATGTGCACTAGGAAACAGTTTGAAAGGATCCAAGTAACAGAAATGTCACGAGTGAGTGAGTGGATGCGTGCGTGCGTGTGTGGGCGTGGATGTATATGTGTAAATATATATGTGTACATGTGGCAGGCACACGCCATCAATGGACCTTTTTAAAACCAATCTGTATGCTGAATTCTTGGGCAGAAGTCTGTGTCTAAACAAAACAAAACCCTCCTCCCCAATTTTTTTTTTTCTTTTTGTACCTATGAAAACACAGAATGATAACGATGATGCTGACAACTTAACACAATTTAAACTTAATTTGCTCTAGTAATTTTTTTTTTTTTTTCAGATTTGATTTGATATCTGTTGCTAACAACGTGGTGTAGGTGAGTTATAAAAATGCTAATGAAGGAGAGGGTCCATAAGCTTTTATTTGAGGATTAGAAATGCAGTGCCTTGCAAAAGTATTCACCCCCCTTGATTTATTTCACATTTTGTCACATTGCAACAGCCAACTTTAAGAAAGATTTTGAAGCTCTATATAATAGACCAATAGAGAGTAGCACATAATTGTAAAGAGGAAAGAAGATGATACCCAGATTTTAAATTTTTTATGTATATTGTTGTGAAAAGTGTGGATTCCATTTATATTACTAAGTAAAATCCAGTGAACCAATCTGCTACAGAACTGACTTAATGAGAAAATAATTAATTTGTCATAATTTAATGACGGCATGTTGCTACTCAGTGCGGAGCTTGTTAGAGAAGGTAAGTAAACTAAGAGCGACATGAAGACCAAGGAAAACGATTGACAGGGCAAGGTTAAAATTTCAGAGCAGTTTAAAGTTGAATTATCTGAAAACAGAAAGAGGACAACATATCCATAAACCTACCAAGACATGGAAGTCCACCTAAATTGATAATGGAGACAAGGAGAGCATTAACGGAGTAGCAGCAAACTGGCTAAGTTACAACGAGCCTCCTGCGTAATGGTAACTCTAGAAAACCTACCGAGATTCACAGTTCAGGTGAAAACACTTTTAGCAGGACAAATATTAGTTGCCATTTTGCAAATTTGACATTTAATGGTCGAGGGATGAGAAGAGAGCCATTGCTTAAAGAAAGCCATAAGATATCCTGGCAGTCTTTGTTGAAGACGGTTAATTTGGGACGAGACCAAAATTTAACTCTATGCAAACTAACACTGCACATACAAATTTCCCCCTGTGGATAATGGTAACTGTGATGTTAGGATGTAATTCCATTGCATGGAGAGGGAAGTGGCTGAGGGTTTATGGGAAGCTGGATTGAGAAAAGTACAGGGAACTTAACTAATCACAAGTTTTATTCCTTGCAAGACACTGGAGCCCATCTCCCTATGGAACAACTGCATTAAACATACAGCCAGAGCTGAAATATTCACAAGTTAGTTTTTCTAGTTTAAAACTGCGTATCGTTTTCCTTCCATTTCACAGTTATACGCTGCTTTTGTGTTGGCTTATCACATTAAATCTCTAAAACACTAGATTCAGGTTTGAGGTCGCATCTAAGAAAATATGAAAAAAGTTAAAGGAGTATTTATAGTTTTGCAAGGCATTAGAGGGTCCTTTTTGGTTATATTTATTTTTATCTGGACAAAGACTTTAGGAAACTCCTTTACAGTTCACAATCCCATCATTTCACTGTCACCTTCACAACACTTCCATCACCCACTCTCCTTTCCTCCTGCCCCGTCCCTCATCACATTCATACAGTGTCACTGTGATGTACTGCTAGCATGCTGGCCAAACAAAGACAGACCAACCGAACAAGAGGTATCCTTTATGCACGTCTGTGCAGATATTCCTAACTTAAATGCGCACATTCAGCAAATTTTTTGAGAAATGCATTTGTATGATTTTGAATAAATGAACAGGCAATGAAATTATATAGTGTTAAAAGAATCTGACGAATTTGCTAAAAAAAAGAAATAAATACAAAAAATCAAGTTTCTCCAACCTTCTGAATTTAAATTTTAATTCTATGGTTGAAATTTAGTTTTTTCCTATTTTGTTTTCATTCTTCATTTCTTATCCCAAAGTTTGTAATCTCATAACAATAATTGTTCCAAAAAAAAAAAAAAAAAAAAAAGAGTTGCTCCAAAAGTTTTGCATTGGTAAAACATAACATCAGGGCTCTCGCAATAGAAAAAAGATATCATATATGTTTGTTTTAAAAAATAAAAGTATGTACATATATATTTCTATTCAAATATATAGCAAATATATGAATAAAGAGCAGAGACATATAAAAGCCGTTCTAATTGAAAATATATATTAAAAGATCACAAGACAATCGCTCCGAGTGAAGCATCACACTAGATGATAACGAAACAGGAAGACGGGAGGTTTAAACGGGTAGCGCAGCTGTGGATGGAAGACCTTGGAGAGAAAGAAAGTGGTGTGAAAGTTACTGGTGAAACTGGGACTTGAGAAATGAGACGCTAACTCCCGTGTGATTTTGAAAAGGACAAGCACAGGAAAGTGAAAATATAGTGTGAGATGTGTTGCTGGTTTATTGTGGTCTCAGATAGTGCAGGAAGTGTGGTGTCGCAAAAGAAAACGGTTAAAAGGAAAAGCTTATAAAGTGATTGAGCCTCTTGTGGTTTGTTGTTTTGTACCTTCCAAATATTTGTGTCCACAGACTCAACGCCACTACCAAACTACAACTAACAAACACAAGCGGATTGCGTATTTCTCCAGGCCAGTGACAGATATTACTGCAGATAACTGTAAGATTTAAATTTTTTTTTTATGTATTTTGGAATTCAAGAATGAATATATGTTGATTTCTATACATAGTGTTAAGATGCATTTACTTGCCTTTTCATTTTAAGTTATGCAAACACTTGTCCTGGGAAAAAGTATGAGTTTGGGAAAGGATTAAGCCTGATTTTTTTTTTTTTTTCCCCATAAGGGCTTCCTTACTCCAACTATATGGATTTTGGTTGGATTGATGAAATAAACTTCTAACCAACATGCTTTCCCTCCAATTTTCTGTCAGTTTGCTTAAAGTGAATGTAATATTTTTCATAGAAATTTCCACCCCGTCTTCATTGCAAACTGAAATGGTGTGTGAATTATATTTCTGTATTTCAAAAAAAAAAACAAAAAAACAACTTTTTCATTAGACTCGCACAATTTTTGTAAATTTGAGATTTATTTTCAATTCGCTTTTAATCGCTGTAATTTGGGAAGTTCACTGAAATAGAACTACAATACTGAGAAGGGTGCAATAAATGTATAAATCCCATTAATTTTAGGCTTCAGATGAATTATTTCAGGACGAACTGACAATACAACATTAAACTTCAATGATTTAAGAAAAAAATAGGATCTTGGGTGAACATGTTTCCATTTTTTGTGGCTTTTCTCAAATCTACACAACTCCTCTGTATTGTTTGGCTAAATCTCTTTTGGTAAGCTGCATAGAAACCATATGCTGCTTGTCAACATAAAGACAACTTTGTATGGTTCTGGGTGGATGGCAGTGCACTATATCGGGTTTGATTTTCTGTCGTTGGCCTTCCTGTAAGCAAAATACTTCAAGAAGGTAAAGTCACAGCAATTCTTGAAGGTCAACATTAGCCAAGCCAACCCTTCCAAACACTCGAATTTACCCATGTTTCAAACACAAACTAGAAAAGAGGTCCCTGCTCCATGAATTGACACCCTGAAATTTTTAGATGCCCTGATGGACAAGTAAAGTGGACTCTGGAGAAAGTGGTCAGAAGAGGCAAACACTGAGCTACTTGACCACAAGAACAAGAATTATTTGTGCGTTGATGTTTGAAACTTGGACATAAAATAAACTTTCAAAAGGAAGAGATGTTAAGTCTCCAAATATCAGAATCACAGCAGAACCTCGATGACGGCTTTGAAAAGCTGTTTCCATTTCAACTTGAGGACTGTTTAAGAAAATATTAGTGGTAGTCCGATAGTATGTCTGAGTATGAATGGGTAATTCTGACCTTGGTCATGGAAACCCGTTCACCCAGTTCAAACTTTTTATATCATAGACCTGTAGTATAATAATTCAGCGTTTTTGAACGTTGAATTCAAAATGTATAATAAAAAATGTTTTTTGAACAAAAAATCTTTTAAAAATGTCATTAAATGTCCCAAATAAGCCCACTGCAGCTATATGACGTATGATTTATATTGGGTGGATTTTTCTTTAAAATGATACATGCTTTCAAACTGACCTGCATACTGCCTATATTTTACATCAGTTTTTTCTACATCTGTCGACCAATCAGAACCTCTCCCCTTCCCTCCTCTGTAGCCTTTTGTCCACCTTTATACAATGATTTCTACACCATAAGAAAGGACTTGTGTACATATGAAAAGTGTTTTGTATAAATGACTACTATTTTCGACATCTTCACTAGCAACCAGGGCACAATGTAAACTCTGAAGTACAAGTGATGTGATGAAGATTCAATGAAAACTTAGAATTAAACAAATAACTGCTTTATCCTCATCCATGGACCAGATATAACATGTTAGAATGGACCATGCAATGTTAACTAATGATATTGTTTGATTTTATTGGGCATTTTGTTGCATAGTTTTAATTTTTATTTTTGTATCTATTTCTGTTTTTATTTCATCACATTTTTTTTTTTTATCTAGAGGTCCTTTTTTGTCAATGAGCTTTTTGGGGGAGGGGCAGCAGCGTTGCATGTTCTGAAATTTTCCTGGTTATAAAAGAGAAAAGGGGAAAGAGGTGAATTGAACAGACATTAATAAAAAAAAAATAAGAATTTTAAGAATCCAGCAGTTGTTCTTTAAACTTTTATTGGGAAACATTGCTTCAGTTTGCAATTGCTTGTGTTTAACCCGACATTCTCTTTTCTATCAAAACAAACAAAAGCGGGGGAAAAAAAAAAAAAAAAGAGTACTTAAAACCTTGTGCAATAAAGCTATCTTTTTATAAACTGTGATGATGTTTATTTTTTCAGGTCTATTTAGTAGCAATGCTAAAATAACAGGGAGTTTAGCGTGTGCTACGCATACCTTGAACATTTATTCTATTTTTTCAGGTAAAGTAAGTAAAAGTCGGAAATAAGTTTGTGAAGACCACACACGCCGAGACAAAATTAAAAAACAAACAAATTTCAGTGAAATTGCTTAAGCGTAAAAACATGTGTTCATAGTTTAATTTTATTTTGTCAGGACAAGCTGTTAAATATGTCGCCCGCCTCTCGTTCAACAAGAGCTCGAGTGTAATGTGATTAGCCTTAAAATCCAACCATTTTAAGCCATTTTTTCTTTACATTCCTAAATTAAAAAAAAGCTATAAAGGAGAAAAAAAGGAAAACAGAGAGAAAAGTCCAACAAAGTCTTAAAGACAATTTTATTTATATCCTGAATTTAAAATTCAACAAAGATGCTTTGAAAGGAAAATATGTTCACAGTTTTTGCCACGTTTTTAAAATAAAAGTCATACAAATGACAGCATGCTCAAAAAATATACACATTTTAACAATCCCCCTGGCAGCAATACACATGAAAACCATTCATTCAGACACACACATTCACATTAATTGCCACCATCTTGAATTCTTAATGATGCTACAAAATTTGACATAAAGGCTACTGCTTTATGTTACTGCTTGGTTTCCTGTGATATATTTCCAGAACTAATTTCAGCATATATTTAAAATTTGCTTATAGGCTTTTATGTTTAATCTGAGGTGAATCAACATGCTTCCTGTTGCTTTTGAACGCAACTGCGCCTGCAACACACCAACTCTCACCGTTCATCTATTTGTCGTCCTTGTTTTTTTTCTGCTGGAACTTCCTGAAGTGGTTCTGGATGGTAGATGCTGCTTTTTCAACTTCAACAGGGCTAAGAGGAGGAACTGATGGTGTGCCACATGTGCCATTGCTGGTACAGGAGCCTGAGAATGAGAGGAAGCAAGAGAGTCGAGGGAACTCATGATCAAATCAAAAACATTTTTGGAGTGATTCTGTGATTAATTGTGTCATGAGATTTTTTATTAGTGTTATTATTTTAGCATAAGTTTTAATCCGCAAAAAAGGTTGGACTTATTCAAAAATCCATTTTAAAGATCAACCAATCACGGTAGTGTAAACAGTCAGCGTCCTGAGACTCACTCTTTCTGTATACGCCTATGCTGTTCCTCCTGAACCCGTCAAACTGCAAAAAGCAAAAAAAAAAAAAAACAGTTAGAAACCTCGTTCAAACTAAAGCCCCCATCTGATCAACAGATAAAAAACACACAAAGCTATCTGGAAGTTGCTGTACACATTGTTCACATTTCTTTGAAAACGGAAGTGATCGAGCACATGGATAGCTTATCGTGCTGGCTTTTGTAGAATCCGTTGACGCGGTACAAAACGGGTTGCTCTTTTTGGGCCTCAAGTAGTTGCATGTGTGACTTCACCCGTGTGCCCTTTTTTTATCCAGAGCTTGAATAATGACCTCAAACACAAATCCTCTTGATTGGGATTACAGCTCAAGTGGAGAACTGGCGGGGGAGCCAGAGTCGGAGAACTGTCCCGTCTTAGCACGCTTACCTGCAAATTTGGCTAGGTGCCTGCATTCAGCTAGAACACCGGTTTTGTGACACTAACAAAGAGGTGTGCGCTATGCTGTCACCCAGGTAAAAGTGAACTGAAGCTGCGGTCAGATTTAGTCCATAATTATTTTTCTTGCGCTGTCAGGCAATCACAGAGGTACCTTTCAAATCAGGCCCCTAAATCTCCACCAAAGGTACAAGAGAGCTGCTAGGAATCATTCAGATTGTCAGGCATTTGCCATCAGATATTTTGAAGCTTGACGTTGACAAAAATGTGTTCCTCCCCCCCGACCCCTCCCTCCGGAACCTTTTCAAAATCTCCAGCATGATAGCAGACTGAGACTTTGCAGGTGTCCAGTTTATGCAAACATCCATGGACTTATAGGTAATGATTCATCAGAGTCTTGAAAGTAATTTCTTGTAAAGTCAAATATAATCGTATTTAAAAAATAAAAAAAAACTTCATTGTGTTACACAGACCAGCAGTGTTGATGGATACAAAGTTGTAATGGAGAGCAAAGTCAAAAAGTAAATAAATTCTAGTCCATAATTTAATTACATACTTGTACTGGGGAACATATCTGGTGCTGCCTATGGTGCAAATCCCACTAAAGTCAAATTTTTGTGATTTTATGAGGAGCTGCCATTATATGGCCAGGTTATTTTGAGCTCCGGCTGGCTGGTGAACTTTCGACGTGGTTTATCTTAAAGTAACAGAGCACTGGACTGAGGAATTTTTGAAAATGAAAACCCAGCCAAGCGAAAAGAGGGGCAGCCGATGCAGTCAGATGTACAAAATAGTGGAGAAGACACCTTGAAGGAACCCAGAAGACGGGATGTGGATACATGCACAGAAATAAATTTGGTAGTAAGATAGCATCAGCAAAAATGAAGCGGAGAGCTTGGTAAGACTAACCTCTTCTGCTTTGCTGCTCCTCCGGCTGTGAGACACAGAGTGAACCTGCCAGGGCAAAGGCTGAGATACCATATAAGGCAAAGGTTCGTCTTTCTGTGCAAATCGGGCCCCGATCTAAAAGCAAAAAAAGGGGGGGACTTGGGTTAGAAGTTACATTTGAGTGTTTTCTTCCTCCTTTCGAAACACTCTGGAATTTGAAAGTGAATCTCCATTGCTTAGAAGACAATTTCTGACAAATCACACACAGATTTTGATGTTAATTGAATAAGTCAAATTCAAACTGACGCAACTCACTGCAAGGTATATAAGTTAATGGTTGCAGCAATAGTTTCCTTCAGCAAGTCACATTAAAATTCAGTACCATAAAGAAACTATTTGGAGAAGAGAAAATATGTATTATGTATGCATCTAACTGCTACAACTACGATTCTCAACACAGATCTTTAGCAGTCTATTAGTAAATCATATGTTAATAAAATCAGCTTACCGATTCTACAACTTTCACCATCACATACATGGCCGTTAGCATTGTGATCAACATCTTGACCACTATTATTTGAGTCTTTACTATTCCTTAAGGTCTTGGCTTTCTGTTGCAGTCCTCAGTTCAGCTAACAGAAAGTTAAACGTCCATGCAGAAATAAGTCTAAGCAATCAGGCATGCAATTCAGCAGAGGACTTCTCGGGGAAAGGAAACGTGAAGACAGTGTTGATTATGTCCGTATGCAGAAGTCTCTCAGGCTCATGAAACACACACGCCTCGCGCTCGCAGCTCCACACACATAAGGGTAAGACTGCTAAAGAGCTTTGTAGGACAGAAATAGAGAAGCTGTAATCTTTTCCTCTGCAGAGCACTTGTCCCTCAGGAGGACGTACAGCTTTCCAGTATTTGTGTCACATAAATTTTTATGTGGCATTTACGAATGCAAATATTATAAAACATTTTTGTGTCACCTTTAGTTATAAAGCTTTACCCACTGATAATGCAATGTATAAGTGCAGATGTCCTATGAAAGGATGATGCAAAATTGTTACCTTCCTAAATGGGCCTTCTGAACTACCAGGAAAGTTATTCTCTATTAAATCTTGACCTTTATTTTTATGACATATTTATGCCCTCCATAAGTGTAAATGAGTGGGACGGATCCCAAGTTGCTGTTTGTTCAGTTAATCTTGCATAATGTTCCGAAACATTTGTATTTAAAATGATAGCAAGCCGTTTATTTGGCTAAACCAAACCTGATCTATACCATGAATCCAAATTCCTACCCTTAATTCTTACTTATGATCATCTTTTATCTTTTTAACACATGCGGTTAATGTGAAGAAAAAACATACAAAAAACTTAAAAGCTGGGGTTTAACGTTTAAAGTTAACTATAGGTTGATACCTGTCAATGCCAAATTCAGTGTATGAAACAGGAAGTGCTTCTATTTAAAAAAAAAACTTGCAATAATGACAACTAAGCAGAGAGCACATAAACAAGTTAAGTTTATTATTCTGAAACAACTCAAAGTAACTGGCATTTGTCTTTCACTTCAAAAGACATTTGGGTGTAGTGATGTCTTAAATGGACAAATACTGAGGCTGTGGAGTTTGTCTTACTCCTCCTGAGTCAGAGTCATTTGAAGCAAAGTGTTTAAGCTTTTAACACCCCTGTCACATGACTGACGATGTTCAACGCTGTAGTTTTATTGTTCACACTGGATTCGAACAGCGCCAGTACTTCAGCTCTGCTCTTGAGAGGCTGCAGTGGCTACAGTTGGCCACAAGGAGCCACTGTTCTTAGTTAAACCTCACAGCTTTGAATCTCTTTTGGCATGTTTAGAAAGAAAAAGCTTCATGTGCCCATCGAATGTGGCCGTTCTTACATAGCTTCAATAAACATAAACAAGCTATCATGAACAATTAAGCGCTCACAGTCTGATTATGAAAACAAATGTAATTTCTAACTGGATAATGTGCACATCTCAGGTGCGGTCTACATCTTGATTCCTGCTTTGCTGTAACATTAAATAATAACAGATGAGCTTGGATGTCTAACTCATTTAGCACCTTTTGTTGAAACCATAGAAGAGGTGTGTAACCTCGCTGTGTCAATCAGCCCTTGGAACTTGGTAAAATTGATGTCCTCATTGATCATTCACTCAAATAACCTTCTCCTATTGGATTATTTTCACACCTCGCTGCCTGAGATAAAGATTATTCATGAGAGACTGAGCCTGAGTCGAGTTTCAAATGTAGGACTTTGTTTTCGCAACTCTAGTGCCACTTCAGTCAGGACTCATATCTCAGGATTTGGCATTAAGTGTCAAACTTAAACTTCAGCTGAGTCCTTTGAACTCTGTGAAAAATTGTCCGTCCAAATACAATTGGCAATTCTAAAGTACGGTACCAAAAAGGTTTCTTCTACAACAGCTCACATCTGAGGACAGACCGGTAGAGTTACAAAAAAGGTTACACGTGAATAAAATTAAGCATCACCATGCTAACTCTTCCTCTTCTGTAATGAGAGACCTTCCTCTGAGAGATGACACATGTCCGAGGCTTTAGTGCGTCACTGACTGCAGCCTTGTCACTGACCCCTGAAGGGAAATGATAATCCTTCTGGCAACTGAATACATTTCAGCAGCGCTGTGAAAGACTGCAATCCTGTGCTATTATCAAGATTAAGTGTCAAGCCTGTGATGCAAGGAATTTTTGCAAAAGCAAGCATGCCATTCAAGTCCTGAACGTGTTCTGTCAGTATGTGTGGGTGTAAATAATGATCATTTTGCTCCAGTACGGTTAGAGAGGAGGTGCTGACGGGTATTTTATCACTGAACCAATGGGTATAAATTAACTTGTGACGGGACAACCAGATGTCTGGACTCTTTCCATGAAGCAGATGCACAGGAAAGAAAAGGGGGTAAGAATTCTCTGATTTAAAACAAAACCTGCTAGAAATGTATGAATGATTAAGAATGCAATGCAAAACAGTATACACATATAAGTACATCTTAAAAGAGCAGAATACTTTGTAAAAGTTTAATATTTTTAGTCACTTATTTCAAAAAGTGAAACTCGTGCATTATATAAATTCATATTCAGAGAGAGTTAAGAGAAAAAAACAATTGTGGTAGGAAAAAGTTAATCAGTAAATATAGATATAACTGCAGCCTAGAGAGGACTGTCAAGCAAAATCAAGAATTTGTTAGAACTTTACAAGGAGTGGACTGAAAGTGGAGTTAGTGCATCCTACACATGGACAACAAGCGTGTTGCTCAGTGATCCAAAACCCTCGTTTCAGCTAAGGTTAAGGTTTGATTTTTATTTGGACGTCAAGGTCTCACAGAGTGGAAGAAGCGCAAAGAGGTAAAGAATCTGCTTTGTGTAAAATGTCACTGTCGTGCAGTTATGATTTCAGGTGCCATGTCATCTGCTGGTGTTGATCAGCTGTGTTTTCTGAAGTCAGCAGTCAACACAGCAATCTACCAGAAGATTTTTGAGCACTTCAAGCTTTTTTCAGCTGACAAGCTTAGCTGAGATGCTGATTTCATTTTCAGGACTTGGCATTTGCCAACACCGCCAAAGGCAGCAAAAGCTGGTTCAACGACCCTGGTGTTACTCGGCTTGATTGGCCAGTAACCTGATCTGACCTGAACCTAAGAGAATCGATCAGTTTTTGTCAAGAGGTAGATGAGAAACAGCAGATACAAGGATGCACATTACCTGGAAGCCAGTATCAAAGCAACCTGGGTTTGCATTACACCTCATCGATGCTGCAGACTGATTGTTTCCATGCAGTAATTCATGCAATAGCAGCCTTAGCCGAGAATATAGCTCACAGAAGTAAACATAGATCGCAGAAGCTTGGCAATTCTGTTTAAAATATATATTTTTTGTCAATTAAATGCAATGGCCTAAATTTACAGCACACTGAATTTACGGCTTTCCTTATCTGTAAGATATAATAATCAAAATTACAAAAAAAATAAATAAAATATGTACTCTAAGTGCAATAATAATACCTAAGGAGCAGCAGCTCTTATTAACTCTTTGCTGAGTAACAGGTTTTATTGTTCACCTCATAATCTTTAGCTCTGGCTAAAAAAATGTCTTCGTATCAGCATGTCACACTTCTTTTGAAACAGATGAGATTGGATTGTAGTGACGTAAAATATGAAGAAAGACGTGCTGCTAGAGCCAGATCGGGAAGATAAAAGTCCAGTAAAACAGGCCCTCTGCATTATCTCCATATCAAATGAGCATTCCCTTGAGACAGCATGTAGAGCCAAGTCACATTTGCATATTTGTGTTATTACTAAATCAAACAAAGTTTTTTATTATCTTGTGGTTGCTGTTGTATTTATTTCACTGACATTTTGATTTTTTTCACAGGTTTCTAGCCAGCTTCCCTGACTCTTGCGGACGTGCCAGATGAGGGAGGAAAACCTAATTTAAAACGGAGAGTGAAGCTACCCAGAGGCATTCATAATGTCTTTCAAGCTTACCAAAAAACCGAGCAGCAAAAAGAAAAGTATGTTTATTGAACATTCGTTTGGTGATATAATGCTATGAGAAAACTGCATGCCCCAGATGTTCGTACTTTTCAGTTAGCCATCAAATTGAGGTCATGAATTGGCCTTATTGCAGTTTGTCTAACTGCAATAAGGCCAGTTGTGAAATAGACAACCAGCTGTAACCTTATGGGAAAGTTGATCATCAAAACTGATTTTAATTGTTGCCTAAAATATTTTATCAACAGTTATATGGTTAAAAGTTATAAGTGTGCAAAGCCAAAGACATGCCTTCATTAAATTAAAAGACAACCCAAAACAATGGCATCTGAACTCTATCTCCATTTCATACCGCAGCAATGCACTTGGCACTGTTACGTTTTGCAACGTGGACTCACTAAATAAAAATGGTCACTTATTAGATAGGTCTAAAATTTAAATCATAAATCTTCCTGTTAAGTCCGTAATTTCTGAACCTCATGGATTGTGACATTGCATTACAAAATTATCATACATATTAGCACAAACATTTCTGGGTTGCAATCTTTACGAATTGAACCAGTGTATTTACAGGTGCATTAATCAAGTTTAAATTGATTAATTTATTGTTTACACCTACAAAGATAAACAGATAAATGTTGAATCACTTTTGCCACACTAACCACAGTTAGTATGTAGACTTTGCATGGCCTAAGCTAACAGTATCCTAAGGTAGCTAAAGAAGCCATCAGGAAATACAACTACACTCCACTCTATAGTGCTGAGTTAAAGTGAGAAATACCAAAAGACTTCCAAGAAATTGTGCACTAAAGTGTCTCTTGAATAGTTGTTAAAATCCCCATTTCATGACTGTTTTTTTTTTCAACATGAGAAATCCATTCATTCACCTGAACACACCAATATAGTCATATTTAACTTCAAATATCTGTGTTATTCTAGTCTTTTTAACATTTAGCTAACATTTGGGACACTTGTTTAAACAGAATTCAAACGTCTGAATGTGTCGCCCTCCAGAAATATTTATGTGTTATCATATCTCTGTATGATCACATTTGTTATACTTCATGTAACAAATTAAGTTTAAAATCTAGGAATGTGTCTTTTTCCATTTAAAAAAACTGGCAAGTAGGAAGCTTCGTATGGATGACACTTTTATAGTCACGGCTGCAGGAAAAATGGATTATTAATCCTGCAACTGTGTCACTGATTTCTTCAAAACTCAGCCTCAAGAATAAACAGTGTGGTCAGTTGTTTTAATTGCCTTTACCACAAGAACGTTAGGGATGCTGTGTCAGATTTTATGTTGGGAATACTGTTCAGTCCATTGGGAACAGCAGAGAAGTATTTACTATAATTTGACTATTTTCTCCAGTATCCCCCAGTGCCTGAAAACAAATGGAGCTAGTTCTTATAGACAAGGAGGGGTATGCTTGGAAAGAATCACAGTATTATTGATTGTTTCAGCATATTTTCACATCAATGAACATTGGTTTGATAATGGCAACAAAGAACAGTTTTAGGGAACTACTTTTTCATTCTGTTGTGTTGAATGTAAATGTACTGTTGCAGAGACAATGGGGCAAGTTCAGTTACAATAGTTTTCTAAGTTTGATGTCTTACTAGAGATGTCCAGTTCTCGGAAACCCTCGTTCCCCACCACAGGAACAGGTTGGTGACTGGAAATGAAGAATTCAGTCACCCATCGATCAATCGGTGTTGAAATTGTCACATATTAACTTATGTTCTCTAAAATCCAGCGATCCACTTCATTTCATTAACTTTCAGAGACAGGTGCATGAAAGAATTGTGTTCAGCAGTGTAACTCTCAGTAACAGAGCAGCATCTGAACTGCTTTCATTTTCTGAATTAAAATTCCTTTAAACAGCAGATGCACTAGCAAAGGTGTTTGATATGATCCATCACAATATTTTATGGCAAAAATAGTAGATGACATAAAACCCTAGGCAGGGTGAAAACAGAGATTAAGAGTTCACTGCAATAAACTACTCTGTTGTGATTATAAATGTCACAATGTGCGCATATTTAGAAATGGAACAATGTTTTTTTTTTGTCTCATATGCTATTTATATAAAATAGCAACAGTAATACGGTCTACTGCTGTGTTTGAAATCAAAATATGCACAATTTAAATCAGTAGAGTTCTTTTAAAATATGTTATTCAACATTTTTCTTTTCATTATTAAAATATAATGTTTAAATCTACAAAATTACAAGTGCAATTTAAAATACAGTCTTTACATCCTTGAATAATATGTTTTTTTTTTGTTGTTGTTGTTTTTGTCATTAGGACCTCTGAAGGACAATGCCCAGGCAGAGATTCTACATAAGCTTGGCCTAGAGGCCTATAGCACTACACAATTTGATTTTGCATCAGTGTTAAATATCAACACATGGACTCTGGAGGAGAAACAGCCTCTAGAACTCAAAGATCTTCCAAATGCTTTCCTCAGACGCCTTTGGCTGCTTAGTGAAGATGCCCGGAGCACTTGTTGCCAGACTCAGCTTGACCCTTTCAATGAGGATGGCAAACTACCAGAGGAAAAACTCAGCAGTTCTGAAGAAAAGACCACAAATGCTATCAACCCCCTTGATCTGGTCACATCTGTCTTTATATCTGCCGACACGTTTCTGCAGCAGGAGATAACTGTGCGCATGATGCAGTGCAAGTTTGCTGTGCCTTTGGTCCTACCAAACACTGATCCAGAGAAACCCAGTCAGTTCCTTCTCTGGCCGTTAAGAAGTGTTTTGGGCCAATGGAGATCTCACTCTCTGGTTACTAATGGCAGAATACAAAATGGCAATTTGGCAAGTACACCTCTGCCAATTATTTCATGTATAAAACTTGGCCGTTGCAGTGTCTCTAAGTCACAAGTGCTTAACTATGTTCTGACTGGACCTAAATCAAGCAAAAACACATTCATACATAAGGGCATGGATGGAGGGCAGGTTCCCCGAAGACTCTCTAATGGCCTTGTAGAGATTGGATGGTATCTACCCACTGGAGATATCGACAGAGATATTTACCACGCCCCTTTTGTCATCTCTAATTTACGAGGTGATGCCAGCAATCATGAGAGATGTCTCAAACTTTTATGTCAAACATCATCGGTTGTTATAATTTTCTGTGGTGACTTTAAGGAGAAAGAAAAACAACTCCTTGAATCTTGCAAAGCCATGGCAAGTAAGCTCATTCTAATTGACGTCTACGGCACAGCAGGAGAAGAGAACACAACTATGGGATATGGTGGGCAGAGCCTTCAAGAATGTTTATGGCTTCCCAAAGAGTCTGTGCTTCCAGGGACTACTTTGAGTGAGGAGGAAGTGGCAAACAACCTTTGTGAAATCCTTAAAAGTTGGGTACCAGACAGTCTTAAGCCCGTTGCACTTGAGGCAGCAGCAAAATTAGCATTGGATATTGGCCTAAATGTAGATGAAAGCCCAGTATGCAAAAAAGCAATGGCCACAGTGGAGGAAGTATTGAAGGGTTTAGATGAGGGATCAGTTGAATTTCAGCAGAAACAACTCCCTTTGCAGGGACATTTGTGGCACAAACTGGCAGAGCTAGATAAGGAGGAAAGCAAACATAGAAAATCAGAAAAAGAAACTGAACCCCAACTTCAAGAAGAAAAGAAAGACATCTTGGCAGAGTTAAAAAGGTACAAATTGACCCCAGCTATGAAGATTTTTATAGATGCTCTTCTTACAAAGGATAAAATTCAGAGGACTTATTTCCTTACTTGGCTCAAATTGAGGCTTCAACAACAACAAACTGAAAAACTAAACAGTTTCCCAGAGTCACAGACAGAAAAAACAGAACAGATGGAAAACCTTAGGCATGAAGTCGATAACAGTGTAGATAGTGACAGTTTCTGTACAGATTCTGAAGAGGAAACTGAAGAACAGCCAGCAAACAATGAAGGATCAGACATTGTTCAGTGCTGCAAAACAACACAAGAGGAGGAGCAACATTTGCATGATACAGAAAACACCACTGAACATTTGGAGTCCACACCAGACTTATCATATTCTAACAAGGAACAATTGTACCTTAAAGATTCATGGAAAGATGCTAAAGCCTTGCATTCACAGTCTCTTGAGTCAAAAACATACAATTTAGGCATTGAACACTTTTTCCGTGAGATGGGGCTGATTTTTGAACTCACACATATGAGTGGAAGTCAGAATGTGTTGCGTTTGCCCAAACTTGCAGCAGATCTTCTCCTCCATGGGGTTCCACTAGAACTAATGGATGGAGATGCATCAAACATTCCCATATGCTGGCTGGGTACCATCTTTGCAGAGCTCAAACACTCTCTACGTCAAGAGAAGTTGAGGACCAGAGTGCTGACGATCCTTGGCAATCATCACGCTAGGAATGCTGTGGTCCTATCTAGCCTGTTTGGTGTTAAACTCCAAGTGGGATGCAACAGAACAAACAGAGGGATATATATGGCTGTTCTAAGTCTCCCAGATGATTGCAGAAAAGAGTTAGATTATGATCTTCTTTTGTTAATTGATGTGGAAGGCCTTGGCTTAGCTTCAGGAGGAATTGAAACGGATATGTTAATTCACGACAATATGATGGCCACAGTTGCAATAGGATTAAGTGATGTTTTACTCCAGAACATTTCTCCTCATGCTGGCAAAGAGTTTGAGACAACATTTAAGGTCATGGTCAGTTCTCTCCTACGCTCCAAAGAATGTAGTGTATTTCCTATTTGCAATCTCCTGGTTCAGGATGAGGGCTTAGATGCTGTATTACAAGCTTCCCAGTTGAGGCATGTTTACAAGATGCTACAGACTGAAGACAAAGGAAATGTCAACAATCACCATGCATTAAATACAAGCAGCACCACATTTGTGAAAGGACCTTGGCCCAATATGTCTCTTTCTGAAACAGTTGATAAACAATACACAAATGATTTGTTAAAGCTTAAGGAAACTCTGTTTGGAGCTCTAAAGAGATGTTCAACCAAGTCTGAAGAGTCAGATTTCATTGGACGGTTGTCTAAGGTGTGGGATGCAGTAAAAAGTGATTCGTTTTCCATTAGTCTGCAGAACATCAACGTGGCATTAGTGTTTTCTTTGCTCTGCACAGAGTTTTCCCAATGGGAAGATGGTCTTCTGGAAAGCATGGAGAGCTGGTTAATGGGGGCAACAACAAAAATCATTGCCACAAAGGCTTTGAATGGTACTGCTCAAGATGCCCTTTTAAATGAGTTGAAGAAAGAAGCACAGGAGGAAGTCAAGTCAGAAATAGACAAACTCAAATCAAAAGCAGAAAGCTATGTGATGTCAGAAGAAAATCTCAAAATGAATTCTGAAACATTCAAGCCTATGCTTTTGAGCAACATAGGCAAACTCCAGGAAAGAGTATCTGTGGAGGTCATGCAAAAGTTGGAGACAATCAATGAGTCACACTGTTCTTCGTCTCAGATTGGAAAATTTGAAGCATCACTGGAGAGAGAGCAAGAGTTCAAGCTAGTTGCATTAGTGGAGACAAGCAAGTCCACCAATATTCTTCTTCAAGATCATGAACTGGAAGAGGAGTTTGAGAGTGTATGGAAGAAGATGTTGTCCAGTTTTGACTTCAGACCTTCAGAAAGTGATGACATTAGTTCAAGTGTGGCAGAGGTTCTGAGGCAGAATCTAATCAGTCATGGCCTCCAGAAACACATGGAAAAACTTGATGTCATAGGCCAAAAGCAGACTTCCAGTTTTCAAGTATGTGATGAACATTTTGGATATCGCAGCCGGTTAAAACACATGCTTGAAGACAACAACAAGCAACAAAAATTAGAAGCTCAAAAGGTAGCGAACAAAATCATGGAGGAATACAACAAGTTTAGTGCAAATAAATGCAGCTTAGCAGCAGATTTCTCTGAAAGCTACATCACTGAGCTGTTAGAAATGGTTGAAAATGGCTTAAAAGAAAAATCATTGGAAATCCGATCAGCTTTTGAAGTCGATTTAAAAATACATCTGTGTAATGCAGCGTGTCAAGATTTCCAAAAATTACGTGACCGCTTTGGCAAGGACAAAGAACTTCTGACATATATATCTGAAACCAAGAATAAGTATGCAGCAGAGTTCATTTACCAGTTCAGGAAACTGGATCAGTGCCAGAGGGTGGCCCAAGCATTCATATCCATGGTCATTAAACCATTAGTGTTAGCGTACATCAATCAGCCATTGGGGATACATATAGCAAAGGAGATTGAGGAGAAAGCTAAGCAGTATCAGTCTCCACATGCTTTCCACCAAAGCATACTGGAAGATATGATTAATGAGGATTGCTTTGAAAGCTTTGTGCAATATTTGTTGTTCTATGAAGACTACAGACTAACAAAGATTCATGACACAGTGGTTGCTCACTTGGCTGACACAACCAGCCTCAGTAAATTAAAGCAGCAAAGACTTGGAGAAGTTGTAGGGAAGATTGCGGCAGCTGTAAGTCAAACAACAGAAGGTACAAGTGGAGTGCTCAGTGATACAAAGCTACTGCTGGAGAGATTCTGTCTCATTTTAGAGAGAGATGCAAACATTAACATTGAGAAGGAGTCTCTAAATGGTCCCCTCTTTAGCATCACAACAGATTGGGATCACTTTGTTAAGTGTTTAATAGAGTTACTGGCCACAATGCGCTTAGGTCTCAGTCAGGAGTTCAATCAAAATGTGGATGTACTTGAGGTTCTCAATGACCTTCCAAGTCTGCCGCAGGACCACCTTCTCCAAACGGTGAGAGGCTGTGACAAAAGATGCCCTCGATGCAAGGCCGCTTGTGACGAAAAAGAGCTTGACCATGAGATACACAGCTCTCTGCTTCATCGACCCAAAGGCATACTGCCTCATGACATCTGTTCTCCATTTCATCCCAGTATCTCAGAAACCAGCAAGGACTCATACGGAGAATTTATGATATGTAAAAATCTTTCTTTGCAAGATATGAACTGGGGAGATGTTTCTGATGACCTCAACAGCCAAAAGGCCAACAATTATTGGAGGTATTGTCTGTGTCTACTATTCGTGGGCTTTACAATAGCATTGCTGAGCATTGAGATCATTCTTTAAATATACATTGAACAAATGTACAATTTGTCACCACTTATCGAATCTGAAATAAGCATTCTGTTCTTGAATCTACAGGTACGTGTTGGTGAGGTTTAATGAGAAGTTTGCAGCAGAATACAAGCAAGAGCCTGCAAAGTTTCCGGAAGATTGGACGAAGATCACAAAAGAGGAGGCCTTAGATGGTTTGAAAGAAGTCTTTGGCAGAAAAGAGCGCAACTAAAATGGGGCATTTATTTTTACTCAGTTTTTATTGCCAGATTAATTTTTATATTCTTCATGTAGTTCAGTGATTATTCGGTTCTCATTTTGACTTTGTAGTTTAAAATAAGAAAAATGTGAACCTGATGTGAGAATTTTTGTCCAAAACCTGATGATATGTTAACTTTTTTCATCATTTTTTGTGTTTCAAATTCTGTTTTGTGCTTTTTTATTGTCACTATGGCAAAATATTCCACCAAGCCTGGAAAAATAATGTACACAGCTGTAAAATTTCTGAAGCTAGTGAAATTATTTTAAATAATACATTTGTTAGGCTGCTGTTGTTTATTTTTTCTTTTTTTTAGTGCGTTGTCTGATACATGAAAAAAATAGCATGCAAAAAAAGAAACTCATTTTGACTAAAATCACAAATTACAAAACATTTTTATCTCTATTGCCTCCATATTTAATAGAGGTAATGGATTTTGAAGTTCGATTTTTTTTTTACTTTTGTCCTTTTTATATTGTTTCTACTTTATTTCTTATCGCTTAGTCTTATGTTTTTCCATTGTTGAATATATTTTAATGAAAATGTGCATTTTTTCTCAATGTAGCTTTGATTTTCTTGTTTGCCGTAGTTAAACAAGTATTTTTGATCAGCATGACCGTGTGAAATTAATAGTATAAGTGATTATTGATTGATATCTGTATTAATATTTTTACTTGTTTCCTTTAGAATTTTTTTAACATGTTCTCTACTTCTAACTTTTTTAATGTATGTTTGTAACCCACTGGGTTCCTAGCTAGGAGAGTTTATCAACTCTTTTACCACATGGTGTCTTGTCTGATGGGGACATCTAGACATTTAGGACGGGGAGGGTGTAACCCCCTGGGTTCCCAGAAATACATAAATGTGTTATTGTTGTTTTGAAAAATAACAAAGTTAATGTTGCAGCTTTATATCTTAATATAAGATATAATAATTTCCAAATCTTTTGGTAGGAGTTTAAAATGGGCAAGAGTTCATTAAAAAGAAAATAAACAGTTGAAGTAAAAGGTCTATTAAAATGTGTTCTGTCACTTTAAGAACGAACAGCATTGTGTAGTTTGTATGTAAAGTACAGCTCAACACGAGGTGTGAAAGCCTAGAGTGCTGTGTATACGTTCTCTTTTGGTGTTCTGCCTAAGGTCAGTTGCTATTGGGTGATTACATTTTTCCTGAATTTTGATTGACTGAGGGGCGGGACTTATAGGAGAAGCGGGAGAGACGACGAGGAGACCCGGGGAAGAGCGCTGGAACTGTGGTGAGCCATTTTGGTGAGCCGTCTTGAGGACAAACAATTGGCTAAAAGGTGCAACATTGCGGTGCATTAGCGCCAATGGACGGACCGAGGAAGAAGCAGGCGGTGAGCTGGATGCTGAAAGTCTGCCCAGGAGCCTGTGGATAGAGGGAGAGACCGGCTACGTCTGCGCTGGACCCGCTGGTTGGACATGGCTACGCTTTCCGCCGAGAAAAGCGTGGATTAGACGACGGTTA
>CAEGAE010017547.1:0-15124 GCA_903067095.1 Girardinus metallicus | reverse complement strand
TACAGCAGTTTGACCAACAAAAATAAAATCTAAAAACAAGTTTTGTTCTTCTTGAGCAACTCTCTACATCAGTGCAACAGTTTGACCTACAAATTAAATAAAAATGATACTTTTCACATCTAACAGACACCTGAGCTCCTCACTGATAACTCAGTCTCATTTCCAGCCCTGCATTCAGCAACTTACCAAACATGAGCCATGAAAAACACTGAGGCAAAAAAGCCTCAATGTTTTTTTCTCCTGTTATTTTCAGCCACAAACATTTAACTAAAACATCTACTGATGCGTTTCTGTCTCTGCAGCCTGAAGTCCCTGCATGGATTCATGTAATGTGCAGCATCAGACTGTGAACTAACTAAAGATTAAAAAGTATGTTTTTATCATACAGAATGAGAATTTAAACAATTTAACAATTTTCAGATGTATACATTATTATACATCTCAACTCTATTTACTGTGTAACCCGTTTCTGATAGCAAAATTTTTCACTCATTTATTTTTAAATCTCTCCTCAAGAACTTTTCTTTTCATGTCTCCTAACCATTAATTATCCTTATAGTGTGGAAATAATAATAAAAAATATTAAAACATTGAAAGAAATCAACTTGACATGAGTCCTCACCTGTTCTCTTTTCTGGTTCTATTATAATTAATATCATTTTTATATCTTCTCTCCCATGTTTTCCCTGACCTGCTCTTCTCATCATAAAATAGTTTAGTTTATTTAAAAATTAAAACACGTTTCAATAAACTAAATGAAGATTTCACTTCAGTCTCTTCACATTTCTTCAACATCATTCTAGCTCTGCCATTCTAATATCTAATATAATATAATATAATATAATACACATGTCAAGTGGTCAGTATGATCAGGTGTTGTGTAGCCATTGCTCACTTTAAATAACGAAAAGGCTCGTTTTGAACAATGAGTAAAATTTAAGTCTAGCTCTGCAAAGATGGTAGAAATATTCCCTGACAGGTCTGCAGCTGCAGGTGTTTCTACAAAGTAGAACTCAGAGAGGGTACATAGAAACATGCACCACATTTGTTTGATTATTATATATTTGAAAGTTTTGAAACCGAACTTCTTAATGTTTCTCTTTACAACTATGCATTGTAAGTGCTGGGAACTGTATATGGTCAAATGAGGAATGTCATCTCGTTTATCTGAATTATTTGCTTGCAAACTATATGTTGACCACACATGTAGAACAGGTATAGGAGCTCCAGGTGCCAGGAAACCTCAGCCCGGCTGATCTCAGACTTCAGTACCTGCTTCAGGGTTAGAACTGAATCGAGGTACGGCGACAAAGCAATTTGACTGACAGCTGACATCTTTTGCTGATTGACTCGTCATATTTATGTCACTGACAACTCAAAAACAACACTGAAGTTTAGCTCTGGACCGTCTGCTATCAGAGAGCTGCTCAGTATGGAGGAGCAGTTATGAAAGTAATCATGATCATCGCCTGAAAGACGTGCGGTAAGTTTTGAAGTGGAATGATCTTGATTTAGCTCTGCTAACAGCTCGTTGCTCTGAAGAAGAACAGTAATAAGAGAAATGGACCAGCTGGTCAGCTCTCTGATGGGGTACACTTTTCTGCTGAAAACGCGAAAAACTAGAACTACATAACATTAGCTTGTGAAGTGAATTTTACTTATTTTTTGAATTAAAAAAAAAAGTTCAAGAGTGGCTTTTGGGTTTTCGTCTTTTGGCTGCATTACATACATCCTAAAGTTTGCACATAAAGTACCAGAATGTAATTATATTAAAATGTACACCAAAAATAATCAACTCATCTGAGTCTTTGTCATTATGTTTGGGCCAGTAATGAATTTCTATAAGATAAAATATCTGGGTTCATTTGAGTCCAGAACTACAACCTTAAGGTTCTCTTTTGCTGCAGACATCAACAGAGAACTGAATACAGTAGTTGCCACTAGGGCTGGGGGATATGAGGAACATCTAATATCCTGATATATTTTTTGCTATATCACGATACATAATATATATCACAATATTCTTAAATGAGCTCCAAAGTTATTTTAAACTAGACTCCTTGCAGCATGATGTCACTCATGCAAGTTCCTGCCCCCATTTCCCTGCTAGACTTAATGTAGGCCCAAATAAAAAGGGATGCAGTGTTTTACTATGGACTGTCTACACCAGGGGTCGGGAACCTATGGCTCGCGAGCCAGGTGTGGCTCTTTTGATGATTGCATCTGGCTCGCAGATTTCGGCTTTTTAGATAAAACATAAAATATTATCACTTGTTTTAATCCATCCATCGATTTTCCACTGCTCACGCCCTGTTCAGGGCTGCAGTTGGCTGCAGGAGAAATTATCCATTATTTTTATTGGAAGATAATAGCCTACGTTGGCCGTTGCTGGGTAAACGGCTAAACGCCCCCTTTTGAATCAGTCTGCCCGGTCATTAGCTCAAAGCTAACCCTTCGACGAAGAAGATGGCGAAAAGAAAAAAAAGATGATGAGTACCGTACATTTCAGACGAATGGACGGAAGAATTCGCCTTTGTGGAGACAGCAGGTCCTGCGATGTGCCTAACTGCATCGATGAAACGGTCGAATGTAAAGCAGCACTTCGACATACGCCATGCTACATTTGCATCAAAATATCCTGCAGGAGACAGCAGGGAGAAAGTGCGCCAAGAGCTACTGAGCAGGATGCAAGCTGGCCATCAGCGTATGGACAAGGAAAGGTGACTATAATTCCGCTAGTTTTGCTGGATCTTTAGAAATAGTGAGGAATGAAAAACCATTCACCGATGGTGAGTGAATGGTTTTCCATGCTGGATGTAGCCAATGAACTTTTTGATGATCTTCCGAACAAAGACAAGATAATCAAACGGATACAAGACATACCTCTCTCGGCAAGAACTGTTCATGATCATACCAGCATGATGGCAAACCAAGTGGAGGAAACGCAAGTGAAGGACATAAATGCAGCTCAGTTCTTTTCCCTGGCTTTGGATGAGTCAACAGACATAAGTCATTTGTCGAGGTTCAGTGTGATTGCAGTATTATAACAACATTATTTAAAAGAATAAATTCAGAGGCTTATTATAATCACATTTAGTTGAATTCAGTCTTAAAATATATTATATGGCTCTCACTGAAATAAATTTCCAAATATTTTGCTTTCATGGCTCTGTGATTTAAAAAGGTTCCCGATCCCTGGTCTACACTATGACTAGATAACAAGGTGAGAAATAAGTTTTAACTAAGAAAAAAGAATAGCGAGGCAGAGGGAAGTAGGTCAGTTATGCTTGACTTTGACAAACTTAACAAATAGATGTGCTGTGGAATAAGGTGTGTTTTGGTTCAGCTTGAAAATGAAAAGGTGACCTACACACAAACTGACAGAGCATCAGTAAAGCAGTTAAATTAGCTAATCTACCACCTGTGTTAGCATGGCTAATAGCAGCGGTGGCTAATCTACCACAGTGATCACTTATTAATAAAAGCAAAATACACATCAAGTCTAAAAGCATAAAACTGTAACGAACTGAATGTTCTGTTCTATGTAAGGTAATGTGTGAGTTTGAGTGTTTTTGGTTCTGAATCCTCATACATAAAGTTGCGCTGTTGTCAGTTGCTATGGCAACAAGTCTGCGCGTATCGTAAAGCCAAAACCACATTGCATATCGCTAAACGAATCATACCTACATCTCCAGGTTTCACTTTAACGAAATAGTTCAGCCGAACGGCATGCAAAATAATAGTCTGATTAGGCGGTGGAATAAATTTGGGGTACAACCTTTTGTGGCAATAGTTTTATAACATGTTTTGTAAATTACCTCATTTTGTTCGACATCCTCCATATAAATCCAAACCAGCGCCAAACTATTGATCCAGCGCCGTTTCTCTCCGGAACCAAACTAGTTCATCTGATTCCTCTTCAGTTACAGTCTCATTCAGTCGCTCGCTGTCACCATGTTGTTCTCCGCGAAGCGATTGGTAGAAAATTGTCTGGTTGGGACTAGTGATGCATTCATAGGATGTTGGATAAACCATACTCAAAGTGAATTTGACGGGGAAAGTTTTAGTTGCGATATAGCCATTTCAACTATTGCGAATTGAAAATATCGTGATACATCGAGTATATTCGATACATCGCCCAGCCCTAGTTGCCACTCACGACCCGCCCACAACAACGAGGAACCGACCATATAAATGGAAAAGCTCACTACATGAACCACACCAAGGTGCACTGCAACCATACCGTTTAGAGGCAGTGGAAAAGCCCCTTATGGAGGTTTAGATGCCTTCTGTGAAGTGACCAGTCCCACTCCCTAATTTTTGTACAATCATTTCACCCAAACTTCTCATTAAATTCTTAAATATCATGAGCGTAAACCTCTCACTCGAACTGTATAACATCCTAAACTGCAAGCAAGAAGGGTTCTGGTGATGGAAAGTAACAGCAGTTACGTCTGATTCATTAAATATCAGAAACATGGGGATACGGTTGGGATTGAGAGAAGAACAAACAGTTTTTAAACCAAACCTAACAATCTAAATGACTAATCAAAAGGTACCACTGTGGATTCATGCCAGCTGAAATGCACCACTTTTTGCCTTCGTTCTGAGCATGTTGGAACTTGTCAAATTTTCATTGCTAGTCAACTTTTCCTTCCTCCCCCACATACAGGCAATTCTTTTACTTAATAACCTGCTAAATTATTTTTAATTTAGCAGGTGATTAATGGAATCTATCTGTTACAACATCATGCTATTCAGTTTTCTTGTCATATTTACAGGGAGTCTTTTAACTGATACCACTAATTTAGCGGGACTTTGTTCTGATACTTCCAAATTAGTTACTTCAGTAGCTAAGTTACTTATTCAATAAAAATTTGAGTTAAAGTCTGTTCTACAGGTAAACAATAAGAATTTAATGAAAAAACAAACAAAAAAAATGCTTAGCTTATTCTCATTCATTTACATGTAAAGAATTCTCCTAAGTGGCAGTACTTTTTTTTTATTTTTTCCTGCAAAAAGTGGAACAATCTAAACAGTTACCATATGCAGATGTACAACGACGCACCCAGTCCTTTGGAGTATAATTGGAATAAATTTCTGCCAAAAACCTCAGAAATTCTGAGTTCAATCTCAAAATTTTTTCAAGAAAAAAACTTTGAAATTTCTAAGTTTGAAAAGTTGCACATTTCCTAGTAAAAACAGATGTTTTGAGATTAATCTGAGAAATATTCTAGACAAGACGGGAAATTTCTTAGTTACAAAAGTTGATAATTTTTTACTTGAAACTCAGAAATTTCCTAGTTTTTTCCAAGAGAATTTCTGAGATTTCTTGGAAGAATTTTTTCTGTCTATAGTATTGTATACAATTGCCTTAATATGCCATCATACAAATGACTGTTTACATTCCTCTTCTGACAGAGGAAGGAGTCTTGTGGTCCACCTCACTGATCTGTGTGCCCTCTACTTGACCTCTGTCATGACAGCCTGAGGGTCTTCTGACAGATTCCATCTGCAAGTTGCCTCCATGGAATGAAGTTTTTTTCTTTAAATAAACATAGCATGTGATACCGTGCCATGCATAGACAAGTCTGTCGTACCTCGCTTTAACATTATGGATACACTACCGACCAATAGATGTGCCCCACCTTCTTTACCGTCTTTAGTTGCTGTCAGACTTGTAGAAATATGGTTACATTTTTATCATTTAGCTGATTATAAGTTTGTATTGAAACTCAGAGTTATATTTTTTTTATACGGTAGAAACCCATGAAAACATCCAACCATATTTTTTTTGTCCCATTCCTATTTTTTTTTTATCTCGGAGTGAGGCAGTCTTTATCATGGTACAATCAGGAACTAAGTGGGTTCTAATTGAATATAGACAGCTAATGGTACAAATATACTTTTACCAGGGTTTCCGTGCGGTAGTAAAAGGTAATAAATTAAATGAGCTCAACTTAAGGCCAGTAAAAAGTAGTAAAGGGTAACAAATAGAATTTGACTTGGTAGTAAAAAAAAAAAATAAATAATTACATTGAAGCTGACTTTTTGTTTTAAGTTCGTTTAACTATAAAATCTGTATTAAAAATTATATCTACTCCAAGGACCTGAGCTGACGTTGGTAGACTCGATTGGTTCCGCTGTCTGCTGTGACACTGCATTTTCTTGTGTAACGTGTATTTTGAATACTGCAGCATAGGTGGGAAAATAGAAAAGAGAGTTACAGCTGATTTAGCATCTAATCAGGTTTACCCAATTGAGCAACTGTTACAATTAGCAATATGATGCCAGGGAAAACAACAGAATGAAAATATGTATAAAAGTGTTTTAAATCACCTAATGCATAACTATTCACTCAAGATCAAAATTCAAGAGACCTGCTGTGACATGGAATTGTCTTATTTGTAAGTAGTAAAGCTGGACGGGTTTCTGTGTTGCTACAGTGTTAAAGCGGTTCGCTGCTCCGTGTTTGCAGACAGAAAAGAGGCAGCTGGTATTAAAATCAAAACCAAATGATACGTGACCGACTTCATTCCCTGGTGAAGCCCTTCCACCCATAATTTATCACTTTTAAACCGCCATCTCTGTCAGTGTTTTATTTAGTTAAGCTAGAAAAACAATTATTCATACACAAAGCAGATTTAAGTTCAAGGATATTTTTTATAAATCAACTACAATGTTCATTCAGACTGGAAGCACTGTTAATGTTTTAGATGGGTTCAACCAAATTCCTGTCTGAGAAACTGTGGAGGGAACTAAAGATTAGGATGGCAACAAAGGAGGTTGACAATCTCAAAAACTTGGAGCTCTTCACCAAAGACAAATTGTCAGAATACCTGTAGAAACATTATAAGAGGCATTTGATTGCTACATTACCATTACATATTTTTCCATTAACTATTGAAGAAGGCCTTCATAAGAAGACCTCCATTTTCTAATCAAATGTTATTGAAAATAGATTTTATGTATGTACACAAACACTTTTTTCCTGCAAATTTATTGTATAACTTTGGAACCAGCCTGCAGTTTCCACAGAATGATGGGGATGACATAAAAGCAGAAAGTGTTAAACATGGTGTACACGGTAACTCGCTGCAGTTGGATATTTTTAAAGTTTGTGATAGCCTTTTGGCAATCACCGATAGAAAGCAGAAAGCTGACATTTATTCTTCCTGTATCAAGTTGGCGGCACAGAAAAGCAGATGCTACCATATGGATTCTACTACAATTAATAGTAGCTACACAGGCACAGCCACTAGAAGGAAGCAAACGCACCCAATATAACACTTTCATTCTATTGGCTGAGCGGTTGCCAGGGGATGGTACTTTTTGTTTTGAGAGAGCAGAAAAGAATTCGCAACCGAGCAGAGAGGTTTAGGAGCAGAGATTTGGTCCAAGCAGAGAGAAGTTTTGAGCGTGAGGTGAAAGGTTTGAGAAAACACGGAGAATATTTGAAAGAGAGCAGAAGTTTTGAGTACAAATATTACAAGTTTTGAGAACAAAGACATCAAGTCCTGCTTTCAGACTGAAAATGTCTTAAAATGTGTGCTCACGACTTGTGGCAGTAAAATTCCCTCCATACACAAACCTTACCAAATCTCAAGAATGAACAGTTATTTTAATTGTTTTTTTAACATTATTGGAGCTTAAAATTATCTTATTGGGAAATCTTGTCAAAAGCATTGAGCTCAGTTTTATTATATCTGATTTAAATCTTGACTTCAGGATTAAAACAGATTTTAAACTTATTCCAAATCACCAAATGTTTATTTTTGTCTCTTTTGACAAAACACTTCTATGGTTTCTCTTGGCATGTAATTGTCCCCAAACACAAAATGAATTTCTGAGGAACTCTGAGGTTGTCCAGCAGCCAACATGCACAAACAAACTGTAAGAATTCCTGGCAAAGCACTAAAGGAGTGGGCTTCAAACAAGGGTGTGGTGCTTACTGAGCTAAAGGTTTCACAACACCAGTAAAACCAGTATTATTAATACAAAGATATGTTAAAAGTAAGGAAGTCTAGTTCCTTCTACTGACACTTTTGATTCACATATTAAAAAAGTTACTGAAATATTCGAGAAGCTTCAAGTCTAGAAAGCTTCCAGTAGGTTATAAGTGGTTTGAGCAGACAGTGTTGTCTGTTTCAGACAATGACACTTGAGCAAACAATCATCGCTGTACATGCACACCGAGTCAATCAACACAAAAGAGGAAGCTCTCCAGATGTGCAGCCTTTTACTGCGGCAGGGGCCTCGCACTGCATTTTGCATATCAAGATTACAGCCCAATGGTAACACACAGCCAGCTTTAAAAAAATACCCTTCCTCTTTCCAAAAGGGTGGCACGCAACAGCTTAGGCACTGGTCCCAACACCGTTCCACAACAGAAAAATATGTCTTCTTTTCCCCATCACAATCACTAGCATTGTGCATATATATGTTTGTGTGTGAATGTGGTACAAGACTTTGGATGGTATCCACCTGCAGGATGGTTTGGAAATGCCTTTTACATTCGAACCATTTGTAGTGATAAGAAAACATGGGTCATAATCATAACATTTCCCTGATCCAAACACCAAAACTCTGAATCGTGGTTTGACACTAAGGTCAATGTCTAACAGATAAATCCAGTCAGAAGAATATGGGTGAGAAATATTGAAACCAAGAAACAAGACAAATCTTCTGCGTTGCTTAGCAAGGTACCTTATAACAAACAATGTCTCAAAAATGACCAAAAGCTGCAAAGATTTGGATGAATATTAGAAGATTTACACTTTCTATGATACTCTTATTTTCTCGTCTGAGTAGACAAAGTTCCAAATTTTTTAAAGGAGTACAACAAAAAGATTCTACTCTGCTCAGCTATAGTGAAGAAGTGGCTATGACAAATTAGTGTACATTACAAAGGCGAAGCAGAAACAGATTGGTGTACTTACATTTTTCCCAGTGCATACTGTTTGTCTGGCCAAAATATCAAACAGTTAAACTGAAGAAAATCAAAGTGGCGGGATGACTGACGTGCTTTATAACAGCCTGTATCTGGCTAACAACCCCCAGGGACTTTGCAGTTTCTCTAACCACAGATCTCCCCCTTGTACTAAGTTTCAGTCTTCATGCAGTTCAAGTGAACAAAAAAAAACAAACTACAGATCAGAAGTGTTAATGGAGAAACAGAGCTAAAGAAAAACATGCATGGCTTAAAAATGCTAAAAAATAATCTAACAGTGAATGAATAATTTATACAAATATTCTTTGACATACATCCTTCCACTGGTTGTCTAATCTTGGCAAGTTGGCAGAATTTCAATTTCCCCAAGATGGGTTTTTGAAAAATTGCAAAAAAAAAAAAAAATAATAATAAAGATGTGAATGAATGCAAACAGAACACAGTTCCAGACCCAGTGTTATGACTCAGTAATGTCTGCATTAGTCAGCAGAGAAAAAAGCGTCACCAGAGCCCATTGACCATAAAATGCTCAATAGTAAAATGGTAAATGGATTGTACTTGTATAGTGCATTATCAAGTCCATAGGACCCCAAAGACCTTCACACTAGATTCAGTTATTTGCCTATTCACACACACACTGACATGCTGATATACTGGATAGCAGCCACAGTCTGACAAAGGAGAGGCTGCCTTTCATAGGTACCACCGGGACCTCTGACCAGCACCAGCAGTCTTGTGTCTTGCCCAAGGACAGAGAAGGACAGACATAATAAATGTGCAAATTGGAATTACAAAAATAAATTTGTTTACTGTAAACATGCCAATTTCGACAAAAAAAAATAAATTTTTGTGCTGGTGTGAGGTGGTTTTCTGGCTGTACTTTGTTTCACAAAACTGCAATGGAAACACTTTTTCGCATCACATGAGTTGTGATCAGCAACTGGATGTTACGACTGGTGGAAAACACAAAGAAGAAGAAGACAGGAAGTGGTGGGAGGATGATGGTGCAGAATGTTTTAAGTATCACTGGAACATACATATTCACATGTGATTTTAATTGAGTTTCTTATTTAATAGAAATGTTTAATATAAACATTTGCAAAATGTAATATTTTTGACATTAGCAGAATGTCTTGTGAGAATTTGGGTTTTTTCTTGTGTTTATTTGTTTTCTCTGTGTGCTTATTTAGGTTCTGTCTCTGTGTTTCTCTGTGATGTCCTGTCTCTCTCTGTGATTGCCTCCCAGGTGTGTCTTATTCTGTGATTACCCTCCCTGTGTATTTAAGTCCACCTGTTGTCTTTTGTCTCGGGTCGGGTCCTCGTCGTTTGTCGTCATATGTCGTCTAACTTCGTCGTTCGTATCCTTGTGCTGTGCTCCTGGACTTTCCATTAAAATTATTCAAATATGACTTCCTGGACTCCCCAGCGTCTCCCTCACCTCACTTCCACAACCCGCATCATGACATGTCTACAAAGTTTTGCTTACATTTGTAATGGACATGCAGTTATTGTCTGTGTTTGAGCAGTGTTAAACACTTTATCTAAGATGTGTAGTCAACATTGGGTGGTTTTAGAGATATGTGCTGAACCTACACGTGAAAGACTGAAGTCTGATAAATCTGCTTAATATGTTAACATATGATTACCGTTCTGTTCTCCAAAGGGGTCAGGAACCTTATGACTCTCTATGCCTTTCCTACCAAAGTTTGCAGTATCCCTGTCAGAAAAACTACTGTTGCAGTGCTAAGATGTGAAGTATGAGCCAGGATGCTCTCATTAGTGCTCAGATAAAAGCTGATGGGAATTGATGGAGTTCTTCATTCAAGCTTCACCTCATAAGGTGACTCTAATAACTCAGAAGACAGATAGTGGGCTCAGGTCTTTGTGGACTGGCACCAACAACACTGGTAGATCCAAAGAGCTAGTGGTGGATGCAGACCCAACTCATAGATACCGGTCTTGGGAGTGGACATCAAAAAAGTGGAATCTTCTAAACTGCTGTCACTCCAAAAATAAACATGCAACACTTTCCTGAAGTAGCTTTATGAATATTCAGTACAACTCTACAACATACAAACCGGGGTCAAAAAAGGAAGAACTTTTTGTCACGTGTACCAAAGTTGTACCATCAAAAGTATTCACATGCCAAGAAAAAAATATATATAGTAGAAGAGGGATGTTATTAATTCTAGATCAACATTGGTGCATTGGCTGTATTAAAGGAAAGGCGTCTATTTTTGTAATTCTTTTAGGATGTTTGACCAAATTTATTTTCAGTTATAAAAGCAGGATTGGGTCATTTTCTTTCAAAACAGTTGGTATATCTAGCCAAGTTTCATAAATTAAATAAAACTTGATGAAGCAGAGTTATCTTTTCAGTAGTTGTCTGAAAATATGTGTTTCCATTTGTTATAAAAGTTTGGTGGTAACAAGCGTTGCATTTAACATCATCTATTATAAGCCCCATCACTCATACTGACAAGTTAAGTAAACATGCTGCTGAAAACCTGAGGAAACTCAGAAGAGCTTCAGAGTGAACATTTTTGGTGAATCAAGATATACCTTAGAAAAATTTAGATCATTCCTCTCCTCACTCCATTTTTACTTCATCTATTTAGTACATAATAATCTCTGCTTAAGGAGGTGAGATGTTTTATTTTTGGCTTTATCAGGGATCATGTTTGGAGATGTTCTGCAGTACTTGTATTTCACAACCATGTAGAGTTTCACATGCCAAGAGAAGAAACCAGCACTCCTGATACTAAAGCAAAGAGAAACAACTTGCTTATATATGTCAGGGCTTGTCAGGAATTGCTTTCAGCATAATTTTGAAATGAATCCTTCATCTGTGTTTTCACTTTAAGGGAGGAGCAAACCAAAAAAAAGTGATGGTAAGTTGTAAGAGCTGGATCTGTCTGGCTGCAGCATCAGGCTCAGGCATCTCTAGCAGAATGGCTTTCCAGCGCTGACCTGTTTAGGCATGACAGCAGTAAATTGGCCCGGCTTGCAGTGTTTGTATAGTATGTCAGAGGTTTCTGATAAGAAATAATAACCTTTAATGACCCTTTCCAGAAACGCAGTGCTGAGTAGACATTAACGTGGTGTTTACGGAGCAAAAGCTGATTAGAAGACAGAAGTGTCTCAGGATGACTCTGTCCTTAAGATGCAAATTTAAAAGAGGCTTTATCGAGCCCTGATCAATGTCTCACTGATTATTCCAATAATGTTTGAAAGCCTTACACCAGACTAAAAGCTATGTGAGTCAGAGACAAATGTAACTTACTCCTTATATGTTCTCTGCGATTACAATGTAATGATTCATCCATCCATCCATCCATTTTCTGTTCACCCTTGTCCCTTAATGGGGTCGGGAGGGTTGCTGGTGCCTATCTCCAGCTACGTTCCGGGTGAGAGGCGGGGTACATCCAAAAAATGTGCTGTGCTTTTGTATCAAGCCCCCTTTACACCAATTCCCCTTCATCAAATCACATACAATCAGTTAGCTTCCACACTCCTCATATTTAGTCAATAGAATCCAGCTAAGTACAGTTATACACTCCAATATCAATTTCAGTAAAAAAAAAAAAATCCCATTTCATCTCACAGAGGTCTGTTCAGTCTGCCTTCTAAATATGGAAAGGTGGTGAAATAAGTGTAAACCTACCAATACATGGGCATCAACATAAACTGAAAGGGCAGGCAAGGAGAGCATGAATCACAGAAGCAGTCAACTCCCTGATATCTGTGTCATTCTCTTCCATACATAGGCTGCTATGCTATGCTTTGCTTCGTCCACAGGAGCTAGGCTCTCGGCTGTTGAGAAACAATTGTTTCCATTTGGCATGGTCTTTGTTGAGGTTTTAAATTTTACCCAATTGTTAAAGTTTTGCTGTGACATATGTAATGCGTCAGTTCGACGCCTAGAAGCCAGAGATTACCAGAGATTGCCTGTGCTGTGAACAACCATCCTGTACTGTAAAGAGAGAAGTGCCATTCCAAACAAGGCGACTGTCAATGTTAATTCTATATTTGGAAGCATGACCAAGACAGACTGAACAGCTTTGTTCACTTCCTCCGCTGCCATTGCTAAAACTACAGGCACACTACAATTCAGAGCAGAAAATCGACATCATTGTTCACTACTTCTTATTCTGTTTGCTGATTGGCTTGGTAGAAAAATGACCTAGAAGAATCCAAGTCAAGGGGAGCCCAGATTGTGCTGGAATCAAGATTTTTTTTCCAAGCTGAATTGCACAAAAAGGTAACGGCCAGACTTCTCTACAGTAAGAATGAACTTTTACCAATTCGTTCTCTCTGTCAAGTTCCACATCTCACTTGTCTGCTTCTGCTCTCCAAAGCTTTTTGTTTCCCCATCGCTGAATCTGAAGAACCTCCGGAGCACATCTCCTCACTCATTCATCATTTTAGTAAAAAATTCTGAATATTGCTTCTGTCTCCTAATGCTCTTTGACACAAGAGCATTTGCTTTTGTGCCAAACATTGAATTATGACACCGGAGCCAATGAAGCCTATGAAAAGTGGCCAAATGTTTGCCAGCTGGCTTGTGACGAGAAGAACAAAGTTATACAATTTTCATCACACAAGGGCTCACAGCTGCATGTTAGAATTATCTAGGTGTGTTTGTTCATACATCCACAGTCTCTCCCGTGAACAGGACACTTCTCCTTTTACAGAAAATAACTGAACTTTCCTCAACTTGCAGGACCTGTTTTTTGTTTTTTTTCCACAAATTGTGTCATCATCTTGGAGTTACGACTTGGCTTTCTGTCATCCTTGCATATCACATTAAGAATTTGCTCAAACACAAACCCCACCTGCCAGGCTGCAGCGGGGATGAGAGAAGCAGATAATTCAAGCTTTCCTTAGAAGACACCATTTGATAAATGATCCAAAAAACAATCTACCTTTCCACTCCTTTTCCCTTCTCCCAGGCATAAATTAGAGAGCATGCCTTGTAGCATGCTCTCTAATGCACGCTGCAAGGCTTCTTGCCACATGACTCATTAACTTGAACCAATTTTGATCAATTAATTGGCTTTGGAACAACAGTCTAAAGAGTACTGACAGATGTTAGTTCCTGTTTTTACTTAATCTCGGCTTTCCCTTTTTGTCAGGTCCAAGCTGCCACAGCAAGTTCAGGTATGAAGGAAGTGCTCTGGGGGAATTTCCCCACAACAATTTTTCCCCAACTAGTGCAGATTATTAAAACAGATTTAGCTGGAGATGCTTGATCTTTTCTGAGTCAAAAAAGAAACAGTAAATGATGTAATAAGAGAGCATTTATAAAGTGTGAATAGCTATTAAATTGTAGGGTGTACATATTGTATTACAGAACTTGTTTTACAAAAAGCAGCTGTTTTTCTCCAAGTTCAGCAGCTTCTGGTGAATTTCCTCTTTCCAACTCAAACCACACACTTAGAGACTGCAAAGATCGATATATTTTATGTAAGACACCAACAAACAGTAATGCATATTCCTGAAGTGAAAACAAAATAATAATATTTTATTTATCCCCTAAAATTTAGTTTGTCCCAGCATTGCACACAATAACAACAATGAGCATATAATGATAGTCCTAAGGACACACATATTGCTCAGTACATTAAATATATAATCAACATTTAAAATGCACAGCTCTAGAGCCTATGCATGATATATACATGTAGCCCCTGGGGAAAACAATAAATAAAATAAATAAATACCATGCCCTTTAGACCTTTTAATATTTTTGAAATATTTACAAGGTTGGTTTGTGTATGTGTGTATATAAATATATATATATATAAAAAGAAAAGTATAGGAAGAAACTTGTTTTATTGTTTTTGTGTTTTTTTTTTATTCACGTGATTATATACATGTGAGTAGCATGAGAGGTAATGGAAAAGGCAGAGAGCCAAAGTTTTTCTGGCTCAAATGCAATTTTTTGTTTGACCAATTATTTCATTGGTTTGAATGCTATATTAAATTCCTAACTATCGTGTAGTTCGGATTTACGAGGGACAAGGGAACTCAACAGGAAAAAAAAAAGAACGGAACGAGGGATGATGGGAAGGAGAAGACGAGAGCGAGGGAGAGAAGAAGGAAGCGAATGGCGAGTGCGGCTGACGGCTAGCAGAGGTTGAGGTGGAGAAGGAGACTGGACTTTGTGGATTG